>SMLS01059761.1:0-11452 GCA_004785975.1 Popillia japonica
ATTCTTCTAGTTCTTGTAGAATTTAGAGGTGGCCCTACAGATCTAGCAAGGCCTTCTTTTTTTTTATTTTTACAGCATCAATGAGGAGATTTCTTTAAATTTTTGGGGCGGTTTTGGCCACCATACTAACGAACTCTAGGTATGTGATCATGTTCTTTCTGATTTTAGGTAAATAGGTCCTCAATATTAAATCTTTGCTTTCACTCCTTCCTCCCTTTTCCCCTGGCAGCATGTCCATTGTCCAGGCTGCTTTTGTAGCTCTTACTTTCGTTTTTTGGAGATGAGTAGTTGCGTTTCTCCTAGTATGGGTGCCAGTAGAGATTAGAATTCCTTTTTTGGGGAAGCTCTTTGGGAGCATATTTAGAGAGGTATGACTGTGATTTTGACTAACTTATCATTTATTAACATAGACTCATTCCAGTATTGTTTACTTCAATACTGTTATACTAAATTATGTATTCCCATTATCTTGTTTATTAAAAAAAATAAACAAAGAGAGCAAGAGCACAACGAGAACTAGTTATGAATGAATACACACATGCATATTATGTAGTATGTGTATGTAAATAGACCATTCGACCGGCGAAAATAGGATATTGGACTGTGAACTATTGCATGTCCTTTTGTTACACATTTAGAAATCATCTGATTTATTCTTGCACGGTTTTTTTTTCTGCAAGACCAAAAAGTCGTTTTAGTTTTTTGTGTAATATATGCGCCAGAAATATTGTTAACAGCAACGTGACTGATTCCAAACTTTCACTAGAAACTTACTCAGCTCACGTTAAGCGAAAATACCTGAGAACTCGAATAAGAAACCGTTACTCGCGAGGACATTCAACTAATAAAGATACATCACTTAAAAATATCTTTAAATCGAGTAAATATTACAGAATACTCATCAAAATTGATCGGATTGATAAGAATTAATCTCAGATCCCAATTATATCTTTCCCAACATAAATTACATAACGTGTTACACTTCGCACCCAATCGCAAAGATATATAAACAGAATTTTGTACCTGCCAACGTGAATCTATCCATATAGTTGATTAAATTAACGAAGCACAAGATCAACATAGCAATCCATTCGCCGGCTTTCACGTCCCGGATCGTCGGCTCGGCCTCCGCCGGTTCTTCTTTGGTAGCATTTTCACTGTTCGAGTTCGAGGAGACCAGCTCCTCGTTTGAATTGTTTGAGGTTATACCACGCGCCATATTCAACTCTTTCAAACTGAAATGTCTGTCTTCTTTCTCTACATTTTGCGGAGGCATTTTCGTGCGTCGGTTTCGAGCGCGACGGATGTTCGCGACGAACAGAACGTATTCTTGAAGAGATCCATGTTTAGCGGGAATCCGACACGTAAAAAGTAGGCGCACGCGCAATGCTACCAATTGTAATAATGACAGGTGATGTTACATATAAAAAAAAATCGAGATAATAATTTCGTCCGGATTAATCAATTAATTAACATATCGTACGCGTAATGCGGGGAGCACTTTCACTTATTACTAATTTAAACGAAATAAAACCGTCACGAATGCGATATCACAGCCGCGTCAATATGTTAAAAAAAGGGTATTGTGCTGGAAACAACTGCACAGTAGCACTCCGCACGGATGACAGATGCATAAAGTCACTTTCACTTTTCACTAATCTGGATTTTCTAGTTAGTTTCTTGCTGTTAAGTTTTCTAATAGTGCAGTTCCAAACATTTTTTTAATTCAAATTTAAAAAAATCGTCTAGTTTTTTATCAAACTAATTGCACGACAAGCAAACCTTGAATGCTCGTCCTTGTTATTGTGTTTAAATGTTTGTTGTTTTCTAATCGTATGTTGCATACAATACGTGCTTTTATCACGTTTTGAATTACATTGATTAATAAAAATATTCATATAATAGATATATTTCTTTGTGTTCATTATCTATTTATTATCAGAATCGAGTAATGATGTCGCAGATAAACAATATTCAGTCTAAACAGAGTATTTCTTATAATTATGCGTGAATCATACAATAATAAATATAAATCCCTATAAATTTATTCTAATCTGTAATTGATTTTTTCGAATTGAGAACAAAATTAGCACTTCATTCAAAACTTATCATTCATTTAGCATAATTTAAATCGTGTTTCCCTATTATTTAACTAAAAAAGGTGACAGTATAATCTCGTATTTTGACTTATCAGACATTCATTGATACAAGCAAACAAGTTATCTGATAAATATCTATCTGCCAAACGCAAATTTGACATTTGTCGCAAAACGTCGATTTGACATCTCCGACTGAGCGCCAATTTTGACATCTTGCGCTAAACGTCATTTTGACATCTCGCGCTAAACATCAATTTGACATGTTTTGCTAAATATGATATGATAGAAATGGCAAGACTGTGCTACCACTTTTCATTGTCGTTGTTCATAATTTTAGTCTGTTCTCTAATTTTTAATTGATTTTTTTCGAATTCGTACAACATTGGCTGCGTTCATATCATATCTAGCGCTACTTCTACGCAACGGAGCGATCAGTGTTATACAACTGAACGGCAACATCTCCGATTTTTGCGCGTTTTACACAAACGTCATTTTTGACACTTCCTTGAATGGTATGTATGGTTTGGTGATCGCTGATCGCTCCCAAAGCCAAAGTAGCAAAATTGTTTTCGCTACTTAAAATGGCGATTGCTCACTAAGCGCTCACTTATTATAGTGGCGTTCATAACATATCTACTTCTATGCAGCGGAGCGATCAGTGCCACAACTGAACGACAAAATCTCCGTTTTTTTACGCGATTTACACAAACGTCATTTTTGACACTTGAATGGTATGTATGGTTTGGTCACGTTTGGTGATCGCTCCCAAAGTAGCAAAATTCTTTTCGCTACTTAAAATGGCGATAGCTCTCTGATCGCTCACTTATTAATAGTGTCGTTCATAACATTAATCGCTAATCGCAACGGAGCGCTCAGTTGTTATGAACGCAGCCAACATTAAACACTAATCGCTACGGAGCGCTCAGTTGTTATAAACACCGCCATTAGCAGTTTATTTCAAATTTCGATGATTGATGTAAGTACATTACGTACCTTCTGGGTTGTTTAAATCATTACGTATTCATCAATATTAACTTGTCCGCTTTAGCTGCAACCAAATATTCAAACAGTAAATCACTATTAGAAGATTTAATCGAGAAAACGTCAGCTTTGACAGTTATCGCTAACCGTCAACTTGATATCGCGGGCTGAACGTCAGTTTGTTATTCTTTTAAACGCCAATTTGGCACCCCTTGCTAAACATGATAAATGACGTGTATAATTAAAAAAACAGATGGAAACGGAGACCGTCTTCTGTCATCCCAAAAAAAATTTCACTCGGCAAATTTCGCGTTTATGTGATAAATTTTAAATGAATATTGAGTGTAATTGAATAGGCATTCATCAATTTGATATTTTTCGCTAAACGTCAATTTGCCATTTCTTGCTAAATGTCAATTTGACATTTCCCGCTAAACGTCAATTTGACATTTCCCGCTAAACGTCAATTTGACATTTCCCGCTAAATGTCAATTTGACATTTTCCGCTAAACGTCAATTTGACATATTCTGCTGAATGTCAATTTGACGTATTCTGCTAAATATCAATTTGACAGCTCTTGCTAAATATGATAAATGATATGTATGTACAACTGAAAAACAAATAGCAATGGAGACTATCTTTTGCTACCCCGACGAAAAATATTTCACTCAGCAAATTTCGTCAATAGTCAATATAATCAATCTGTTTGGGAAGGTTGTGCAATGTTCATAATTTTAGTATGCTCCCTAATCTGTAATTGATTTTTTCGAATTTGCGGAAAATCAGCTCAACAACTAGCAAATAATCACATATTTATCAATATAACTTCTCTGCTAGACAGCAAATTATTAAAACTTCTTTTGGCGTTGATCACAAACCGTCTCGCTAAACGTCAATTTGACATATCTTACGAAACGCAACTTGACATTTGCCGCTAAAACTCAATTTGACATTTCCCGTTAAAAGTCAATTTGACATTTTTCGCTAAACGTCAATTTGACATATCTTACGAAACGTCAATTTGACATTTTCCGCTAAAACTCAATTTGAGTTACCATTTATAGATGTTCAACCCTTCTTGAAGAGAAGTTTGCCAATATTAGAAGCACTTTAATTCAGATAACTGTAAAGAAATGTAAAGAATATAATTTTACATAAACAGCAATATTTATTTCGTTATAAAAATATAAAAAAAAAACTTGTAAACAATGGTAGTTTCAGTTTTAACTAAATTTATTCGAATTTTCTAAATTTTCTATCAGTGAAGAATAGAATACTGAATAAATCTAGCTCACAACTATAATAATGTAGATACTTACATACTAATCAAAAAAATGTATATATTGTATAAAAATATACCATGGGAACACCTTGAATTGACTTATTGTTAGTCTGTCAACCAAGACCTGTCACAAATACACCTATGGCACCTTATGGTATTTGCACAAAGTATTTAAATAGAGCATATATTTTTATATAAAAAAAATATCAAAATCTATTGTGAATAATGCACGAAAAAATTGCTTCAACATGAAGCATATAAAGCACACATGAGTAGAATAATAATAATGGTAAATTAATAATTTTAACATATTACATTCTAGTTTTCTAGTGTAAATACTAAGGTAAATAAAGAACATGAAATAAGTAGAGTAGATTAAAAATAAAACTCACAGATTCAGTTCTCGTTCTTGTACATCAAACAATTGTCATAAATATAAATCGTAATAAATAAATAACATCAAAAAATAAATACAACCAGCTGTATTTTTGACTCGTATTCGAGGAAGTATTCAAATTTCTTTCTAAACATCTTTCCGAACTAATCATCATCTTCCTCTGCGCTGTTCTCTTCGAACCTCATACGTTTCGATGGTTGTATAATAGTTTCTTCAAGATCGAAAGTATCGAAAGTGGATGTCGTATTTAAACTATTATACATGTCGTTCACCCTTTCTTGAACGGATTGATCCTAGATTAAACACAGATAAGAATGAGTAAATTACAACCTGAAATAAATTTATACCTGCGCGATCCAATCATGATCTGATATTTCTTCCAAATTAATCCTTTCCTCAGGGTATATATTTAACATTCTTCTTATGAGATCTTTAGCATCTGCGGAAATTCTATCCCAAATCGGACCCTCCGTACTATAACGTCCCCTTTTAATAAGTTTATATAAAGATGATATATCACTGGCACTAAAATTATTTTTATTTTACATTGACAATAATAAATAGGGATACATTTCACTCCGACTTACTTAAACGGTAACGACTGCGATAGCATGTAATATAATAGAACACCCATGCTCCAAACATCGACTTTTCGGTCGTAAAATATCTTTGTTTTATCTAAAATTTCTGGAGCCATATAAGTTGGTGTTCCACAACGAGTGTTCGCCATGCTTTCCTTTTCTAAAATTTTACTTAAGCCGAAATCCGAGATTTTAACAATAGTGTTCGGATTATCTTTATCATCAAGTAACATATTATCAGCCTATAAATTGGAAAAACTAATTTATATCACATGTAGTTGTACGCACAATTTTTACCTTTATATCACGATGAATAATCCCGTTATCATGTAGGTAGCTGACGGCTATCAAAATTTGGTAAAAAAAAAATTTCACTTGGTATTCAGGTAGTTGGCGTTCTACTAGTAGATCACTTAGAGTACCACCCGCCATATATTCCATCGTTAAGAAGAAAGCATCTAGTGCTTCCTCCACTTCGTAAACAGTCACAATAAACGGCTACAACAAAAATTTATATTGGTTTATGCAACAGCGCCATCATTTCTCACTTACGTGGCGAGCCATATTCTCTAAAATCCTGATCTCTTTCTGGATAAAGTTTACATGATTCATATCGAAAATTCTCGATGATCGTGCCTTTATAATCTTTTTTATAGCATACGGTCGACACGTTTCTTTATTGAAAGCTAGTTTGACTTCGCCACAAGCTCCCCGGCCAAGTAATCTTGAAAGATAGTATTTCCTCTGTAGTGTAGGTGGTAAAAAATTATCGGTACCACTTTCGAAATTTTTATAAATGAATACTATAGAAAAAAAGTTGTCAATTTAATGTTTTCATCGATTTAAATATAATTACCTTTTAGGGCCTGGTAACCAATCGAAATCGCATCATCATTTTGTAATATCCTCTTCCTCTGCCTACCGATTTTTTCCCCATTTAAAAAGGTACCATTTTTACTTAGATCTACAATATAAACCGGTCTTCCTTCTTCTTTCTTAATCTCAAAATGTTCCCTGCTTATATTGTCTAATCTCGTCTCAATAAATGTATCGGTATTCAAAATACAATCACATGTATCAGTTTTTCCCAGCTTAAAACTACTTTTGTCTAAATCTGCGATTAATTTAGATTAAAATAATGTTTAGTTAAATACTCACTTTAGCGTTAAATTAACTCACCATATGCTGACAAGCATTCTAATGTAGGGAACAATCTTCCCCAAATATTGCCAGGATTTGATATGAGGGAGGCTGTTCCCGGTGTTAACTCGTAATCTGCAGGTGTTAAAGTATTAGGTAACTGAGACATAGTACTGAATTAGATCTTTAATTATCTTCAAAATTGAGCAAATATTATTTTATGTTATGTATTGTCTTAGGAAAAAAAAACTTCTATATACAAGCACCACACAACATCCATAAAAAGTCGGCCATATAAAATGTGTTAGCGGGAAATCCCGTGTAGTGGGAGGCAGATTAAAAAATTTAAATTTGATAAAATCCGTTATACTTAATTGTAGTTTAGGAAAGTAACATTTAATTTAATTATTTCCAATTTTTTTGTCGCGCTCTGTTATTTAGATTTAATATAATATTATAGGCCCCATTAGATAGTATACGAAACATTTATAATGAAATTATAATAAATTAACGTACTCTGCAAACTTACGTTTTCAGTATTTTGTTGAATAAAATTATTTACATTTACAATTTATTTAATTTCTTTACCACCCAATATTAACGATATTAACAAAATTCAAATTTTGCATTTTCCCGCGCTTAGTTTGAGGTATGTTCGGTAATTTCATTCAATTCAAGAACAATGTTCGGTAATTTTAATTACGCAGAAAACATACAATTAATTAATTTTGATGTGGCCTAAAATAATTTGATACAATATCTAGATTTTCATTTATGGAATCCTTAGACAATGCTTCTAATGTTGTTATTAATTTGATATATTACAAAGGAAATATGTATAATCGATTTTTTTTATAAAAAACAAGATAAACAGAACAAGAAATTACCAACGCATATTATTTCCAATTATTATTTATAACATATTACTGACGAAATCCCTTTCACAACAATATTTATTTATCACATCTATTCCAGATAAACTCCTGACCCCTTTGAATATTTTTTCTTCGCGGGGTCCGAAGAATATCGCCTCGATTGGTCAATTTTTCGAATTCCCTCGATGCTGATTGGTTAATGAGGATAAGAAATGTCAGCTGTCAATTTTTGATAAACAAAATTTTGTTTTCGACATGTACTTCTACGCAAACTAGATTTAATTAACTCTTTCACAACAACTATCGCAATTAAACGAGGAAAATAAGGTTCTATCAGGCTATCGTGGTAGGTTTTTAAGTGATCTACCGCCGCAAATAGTCTTTATTCTTTATTCGAAAATGGCACAGAATGTGTTGGTTATTGGTAGCGGTGGTAGAGAACATGCTATCGTATGGAAATTAACACAAAGTAATCTAATAAAGAATATATACGTCGCACCAGGTAGTTACGCTATTGGATGTGAGAAAAAAGCGAAAAATGTAGATATAGATATCAAGGATTACGATGTAAGTACAACCATAATTTTTCTAAATAAATTTACACAATTTCAAAATTATATTCAGAAATTAGCTGACTGGTGCCAATCCAATAATGTCTCACTTGTCATTGTTGGCCCTGAAGATCCTTTAGCCAATGGTATCGCTGATGTCCTAGTATCAAATGGGATTTATGCGTTCGGTCCGCAAAAGAGCGCTGCGAGAGTCGAATGGGATAAAGAATGGGCAAAAAGTTTTATGGATAGGCATAAAATTCCAACAGCGAGATGGAAATCATTTACCAATGCAGCAGAAGCTAAGGATTTTATTAACAAAGCTGATTTTCCCGCTTTAGTCGTGAAAGCAACTGGATTGGCAGCAGGTAAAGGTGTTATCGTTGCTTCGAATAAAGACGAGGCCTGCGCTGCTGTAGACGAAGTTTTAGTAACAAAAAAATTTGGATCTGCTGGCGAAACGATTGTTGTCGAAGAATTATTGGAAGGGGAAGAAATGTCGGTGAGTAAGCTGTCAATTTCTTTATAAATGTTGTAAAACTAAAATTTTCCATTTAGGTTTTGTCGTTCTGTGACGGAAACACGATAAAACTAATGTTACCGGCTCAAGACCATAAACGCATATTCGATAATGACCAAGGCCCTAATACCGGAGGTATGGGTGCTTATTGTCCCTGTCCTCTCCTTGGGGATGATGGTTTGAAGATAGTTCGCGAGACCATCTTACAAAGAACGATCCGAGGATTACAGCACGAAAATATAAGATATATAGGTAAATTTATATTATCTAGAGGAATCAGTGTATTAATCATACTTTAGGTGTTTTATACGCGGGATTAATGTTGACACGGGATGGTCCGAAAGTGCTGGAATTTAACTGCCGATTTGGTGATCCAGAAACTCAAGTAATATTGCCCTTATTGGAGTCGGATTTGTATAGTTTAATGATAGCTTGTTGCACTAGCAGTTTGGATACGACTGTATTGAAATGGAAGCCTGGGGTGTGTGCGGTTGGGATCGTTATGGCATCTAGAGGTTATCCACAGAGTTCCAGTAAAGGACAAGTTATTACTGGTAGGTATTACATATATAGATTATAAATATTTATTTTAAATTAATTTTTTATTTTATTAAATTCTAGGTGTCGATATAGTAAATAAAACCCCAAACTCGTTAGTTTTCCACAGTGGTACTGCTCTGAAAGATGGAAATTTAGTCACTAACGGAGGGAGAGTGCTGATTACTGTCAGTATTGCTACAAGATTAACAACGGCAGCTGCTTTAGCAATGAAATCCACTAATGAAATCAAATTCGAAGGCTTGCAGTATAGGAAGGACATTGCTCATAAGGGAATAGCATGGTATATTTATTATTTCAAATAATTATTCGGGAAATTCCATTAACTACAGCCTCTTCATCTTTGATCATTTCCTCTTTACAGTGCCGTCCTTAAATCCGGTAAATTGACCTACAAAGCCAGTGGTGTAGATATAACTGCAGGCAACGATTTAGTCTCCCACATCAAGCCATTAGCTAAATCTACAGATCGATTAGGTGTATTAGGTGGCTTAGGTGGATTCGGAGGACTTTTCAGTTTGAAAGAAGCCGGATTTAAAGATCCTGTCCTCGTATCTGGTACAGACGGTGTTGGAACCAAGCTAAAAGTAACCCACGCATTTACTTATTTAGTTACAATACAATTAATAATAATTTTCAATAGATCGCTCAAGAAATGGGTATTCACAACACGATTGGTATAGATTTAGTAGCTATGTGTGTCAACGATGTCCTTGCAAACGGTGCAGAACCACTATTCTTCCTAGATTACTTCGCCTGTGGTAGGTTGGATATATCCGTAGCTAAAGATGTTATAAATGGAGTCAGCGATGGATGTAAACAAGCTGGATGTTCACTTATCGGTACATATTTAATGTTTTTATTTAAAAATATTGCAATATTGTAGTGCCTCAAATCTGTTTAAGGCGGTGAAACTGCTGAAATGCCAGACGTATACCCCCCTAATGAATACGATGTGGCCGGATTTACTGTCGGGGCAGTTGAAAGAGATCAAATGCTCCCGCAAACATCTAAAATAGTATCGGGGGATGTCATTTTAGCTTTACCTTCAAGTGGTTTACACAGTAATGGGTTTAGTATGGTGCGAAAGGTTATGAACTTAGCTAATGCTCGATATAAGGATAAAGCACCGTTCAGTTTTAGTGGGAAAAGTTTCGGTTAGATTTATTTTGCGATTAATTAATTTGTAGATATATTAATCGCAATATATTTCAGGGGAGGAATTATTAACTCCGACAAAGATCTATGTGAAAGGTGTACGAAACGCTGTCAAAACCGAAAAAGTAAAAGCTTTCGCTCACATCACCGGAGGAGGACTTATCGAAAACATTCCTAGAGTCTTACCAGAAAATTTATCCGTTGAATTAGACGCTAAAAAATGGAAAATTCCTGAAGTGTTCGCTTGGCTAGCGGTTGTAGGTGGTATAAATGAATCTGAGCTACTACGTACATTCAATTGTGGAATCGGTGGTGTTGTAATCGTTGCCAAAGAAGAGGAAGGAACCATTTTGAGATTATTACAAGACTACGATGCTGTTTGTGTAGGATCTGTTGTGCCTCGCAGTAAAGGTTTTAAATTTAAATTTAAATCAGCGCATAAGATTAATGAATCTGTGTTCGTAGATTGTGCGCAGGTTATTGTAAATAATTTTATGGACATTATGGAGACACGCATGAGAAAATATGTACCTGACGCTGTGAGCCTGCACGCTACACCCAAGAAGAAGGTGGGGGTGCTAATCTCGGGGACTGGCACCAATTTGCAAGCTCTAATTGATGCTACTACGAACCCGACTAGACATATCGGTGCCGAAATTGTTCTCGTTATCTCGAATAAGATGGATGTCGAAGGATTAAAGCGAGCTGAGAGGGCTAATATACCGACAAAGGTAGGGAGACATCTTATTAGTATTTGTAGATATTGGAAATAGTAGAGAGATTAAAATTTGTTTCCCTGCGAAATGTCTAATTTTAATGCGATTTAGGTTCACTAAATGGTTTTCGACATAAACGTAGCACATCAAAGAATGGATTACCTTCGTAAGTCACCATATGTATATGCTGTGATACTACGTATTTGTTGTTATTTTTTTTTTTGGTAGATTTGCTTCTGTATGTCTGTACTAGCTTCTTTTGTAGCCAAAGTTAAATCTAATATGACACATCTTTTAGGTCTTAAGGCACACCAATTACTCAACCCGAGAAGAATTCGACGAAGCAATGCACAATGAACTCATCAAAGCCGGAGTCGATATAGTTTGTCTGGCAGGATTTATGAGGATACTAAGCGGTGCTTTCACCAGGAAATGGAAAGGCAGATTGATCAATATTCATCCGGCTTTATTACCACTTTTTAAAGGGACTCAAGCACAGAAACAAGCCATCGAAGCTGGAGTTAGAGTTACCGGATGCTCAGTACATTTCGTTGAGGTAATTAATCCTTTTAAATAAATAAAAATAAAGTTAT
>SMLS01059764.1:0-11774 GCA_004785975.1 Popillia japonica
GATCACCTATTTGCTTTTTAATTTATATTTATAGTTAATTAATATTTTTTGTATAGTTTTATATTTACCTCGTTACGGTTAATTAAGATTACAGTCTGAGAATATTTATGTATTATATTTTGCATTGCAATGATTTCGATATTTAATTTATGATTCTTTTGTAATACGTAAGTATTTCTCAATTTTTTATATCAGCTGGTAATTGTGGCGTATTCTTATTGATCTAAATTAACTAATTTACAATCTAAACAATATAAATTATTCCAGAAGGAGTAGACACAATTATCAACTAAAATAACCATTTTAAATTAAAATAAGTTTACACCACATTTTGATGATTATAATTTTATCTACCTATACAAATAAGCAATAATTATTTATTATATAAAGAAATGAAGAATAGTAGTGAAATCCATACATAGAAATTATGACAGAAATATTAAGTGAAATCACAGAAAATTAAAATTTTATATATATAAATGATAGTATATATTTGTAAATGCATCGCTTATGATGAAAAAACATATATGGCTGTGTCTGTCGTAAGACCATGTACATGCGAAGAATGTAATGTTAATGAGAGACTTTTCTGTATAAATTTTGTTTGTCTTTCTTTTTATTCGTTAGTTTTGTTAATTTATTAATCGCGTTATGCGTTTCTGTGATTTGACTTTAGATAGAAATGTATAATTCTATATAGTAGTTTTAGAGAAAATCTAATATATATTTTTTCTATCACCCGTGATAAAGATGCTCTTCCTATATTGTGTATAAAGAAATTAAAAAAAATATGGAAAATTTATAACAATCATGAATGTTTTTTGAATTCGTCTAGATTTTCAAAGATTCAGTTTCTATTTATATGATAAATTATTATGCGCAGATGCCTCCTTTCTTTGTCAACTGAAACTAAATTGTATTAGATATATAAGACAAATGAAATCTACGAAGCAATATGTATAGCCTTAGGAGATATCACTTCTGTTAGAGTGCATTCAATGATATGCTGTGTAAAACTAGTAGTTATTTAGAACAGCATTGAAAACGTCTTTCGGATATCAATTATTTCAGAGGAATAACTAGCTGCATACAAAAAACCACATACAAATTATTATCGCATTATTTTTCTATTTCCCAATAAATGTTCATATTTTGAATAATTCACTCAGTTGCATACACGAGTTGCCAAAATTATATTATCAGTTCATTGATATAAGCTAGTGCGTTCTCTTTTTATAGTCAAGAGACGATGTATGGAAGAAATTGCATGAAGAGTTCGTCTTTGCTGATAATCTTATTATTTCATTATAGATATTTAGAAAGCATTTGAAAATTATGAATTATTGTGAACTTAGATACAGGCAATAGGTTACCGACAAAACGGGTAAACGATTAATGTTGGGCGTTAATTAAAACGTTTTATGTACAGTACCTATACAGCGCGTTCAAAAAGTTAAAAAAGTTGAAATATTTTCATTAAATGTCTGATCACAGCACAACAAATTTAACTTATTCTTGTAGTTACAATAAAATGGTTTAGATCCTCATTTTGAAGCCATAATCTTACTGATGCTATTAGCTATTAAGGTGCTTTTACTACTTCCCGAATCAACATTACATTTAATTTCGCGGTTCTAATCATGCTAATTATACCCGTAGATGTGACGAAATAAATAGAAACTGAATATGTAATTGCCTATAATTCTTTGTATTACAAGTTAGTGTTTGTTCGAATAATGAAAAACAAAAAAACAAATGCATAGTGTAGAATGTAATTTTTGATAAGACATGATTTTATAGCATGATCATTCTAAAACAAGATAAAGAAGAAATCTTTAAAAAATCTTATAGCAATACCAGTTATGCCTGATCTTAGAAGTAAATACTCCGCTTTCGGCAAAACGAAGATGTAAATCTTAGGCCTTATGATTTATATTACGATTTATTGTTTCTGAAGTCTCTATTTCTTTTTTATTTAATATATTACTTTTTTTTAGCAAAATTTGATAAAATTCTCTATGTGCCAAGATTTTACTATTAACTACGTTAAATACCGTTAGAAATGTTATAACTCGAGATCTTTTATGGAACCTGTCTTCCATTTTTATAAATATGTGAGAAATGAAAAATGTTTCGCATATGTATATTTTCTCCTATGATTTTATGTATCGTTTCAGTTTTTACAGGAATTCATTATTTGCTCTTATTTTCTTTTTTATTTTTACCGTGTTGTATATTTCTTTTTTAAATCAAAGTTGAAGATTGTAAAGCAATAACTTTTTAACGTATTGTAATATACAATTCTTTTACTTATCTTTATATGTACTTGTGTTTTAAAAAGTTATCTGTACCTTATAAGTTATAAAAATAAATACTATTCGCTAAAATTGATTTATTATCACCGTTTTATTTTTTTATGGGAGTCAATGTAATACATACTTAGATTTCGACTGGTGAACCTTGTCTGAATTATATGTGTAAAAATACACTACAGTATGGGCTTTTTCTGTATATTCTTCTCTTGTTAGAAAGATTTAGAGAATTTCAATTTAACTACATAAAAGAATAACGTCTCGCAATGGCACAATACATAAATTGGAATTTTTTTCTCGCAGAATCTGTAAATACAGTCCTCTGCTAGGCTTATGTTTTACATGTCTCTAATATACAATGCCCGGTCAGAAAATTACTATCAGTGTCATCTTCCTTCTTGTCTTTACTCGGCAGGTTTCTAGTAAATTCTGTGTCTGTCTTTATCCTGGTGATATTTGCCGCCATTCTTTGGACTTGTTAAGTATCCATTCGTTGAAGGCCTATTCGCGTTGCTATTTGGAGGGGTCTAAAGGGGTGAGGAAGGTAAAGAGTAGGGGGAAGGGTTTGTTAAGTTCGTTAGTTCTTGATGTTCGGCAACGGGCGATTTACTTATCGGTGTTTGCCTACCTCCATTGCAGCGGTGGTGCTCGATTTCGTCGCGCCCGTGGAACAAAAACAAACTTCTCTATACCTCACTTAATCCTGAGGTGGGACTATGTGCACTGTAGATATCTATGTATCGACTTGTGTCTATCGAATTAGTACTATGCGCTCATTGCTACAGTAGATAGCGCTAGAAAATACATCGCCTAGCATAAGCGACACCGGTAAGGGTGTCGCCTGTGAAATAACAAATATCGCCTTTACATATAGCAGCAGATGTAAGAGCGAGATAGGTAGATAGAGGAAGATTAGGCGGTAATAAACTTCAAATTCTTCAGATGTGTCTTTTTCAATATAAAGGCGATAAATGGACAGAAATGTTCTTTTCATCTATTTGTCCTATAGCGGTGTACGAAACATATTGTTTGAATAGATTATTATTTCGATTGTTTTTTGCTTATAAATCAAAATAATAAAGATATGGAAGTTAACCAGAACCATTTCTTTATTTAAACGAAACAGGTCCATAAAATATGCATCATGTAAGGATAAATGGATCGCTTTTGCATCTCTTAGAGCTCGTCTTTCAATATTCTGTTGCCGTATTTCCTCAAGCCGTTCACGATCATTTACAGCAATCGCATTTATATGGTATAAATATATTTTATTGTTATATATATACAATATAAATATGGTAGCATCTATAAATTAAATTTATTGCTCTATATTGTTATTATCTTTTTATTCCAACACGTAATTTTCCTGTAGAAACAGGTTATAAATGTTTTAATTAAATGACGCAAAGAAATTTGCAGACGAAAATTTAATACAACTATAATTGAAATTTAAAGTTAATTTGACACTGACTATATTCAAACGTAAATTAAACAAAAAAAGTATTACTTTGACAGATTTTCATCAATATATTTAGAAAAGGTAATACATTGGCAATGCCTACTACTACCAACACCGAAGATTGCCGAACCTCGGGCGATAGTGGCACGTAGTACCATTTTTAAGTAATCTCGCTTGCGATTTATCGCTATCTACCCTAGCGTAGCGATGGTAGATATCTACAATGCACATAGTCCCATAACTGGCCGCCCTCTATCCACTGTTGCACCTTTGTTCACCTAACACTATTGGCTATAAGCCTTCTGAGAATCTTTTCCTCGTAAATGTAACAATTTGTGTCTTTTGAGCATTGACTGATTGTCGGTCTTGTTTACACCTGTTGTCTAACACATTTATTGCAGTTGCGCATGTTCCGTTAGAACTTTTGCAAACCGACGTCTAACAAGTAATGAGAATATCAATATAATTATACAAGTAATTCCAACTTTTCGATATATGCATTATATCTTGTACTTGTGTTAAAAATCGAGGAGCAAAAGTTATCATTAATCTTTATAAACTTCTGATGAAACTGACAGTTTACTTAACGAAAAAACAAGTGTAAAGTCTACACGATAGTAAACTGCTATCTAGTTTCAATAGTTTATTTAGGAAAGAATGAGCAAACGCAAGCAAAAGAATTGCAGAAAGATACCGACTATATAAAATCTGGCAATAAATGATACATATTTCTGTAAGGATCAAGTAAAATACATTTCCAAGAAATTTCATCACAAACAAGTATATTTCTAGGTAGTTAAAAAAATATTGAATGAAACAAAATCACAGTAGCACTCATTAAATTTTACCCATCCATTAATCCATTAATTTTAAATAATAACAGGAAGTAATAGAAAAATCTTAAAATAGTGTTTCGAAGCAGAGAATTCTGACCACCAGTTGATAACATGTAGGACAACCTCTAGTCTTCAAAACTACCAGCGCTTGGCGCGGCATTGACTCGACAAAGTGCTGATAGGTAGCTTGGTACCAAGCACTCGCCAACTGGATCTGCAAATCTCGCACATTGCGAGGCATTGTGTGTCAGTACGAATTTGTTTTCCAAATTGGACCACCGATGCTCTATCGCATTAATGGCAGGTGAATTTGGAGGCCAATATATGACTTAAAAGTCACTGGAATAGTCCTTGGAACGATTCCATGACGATTCGTACATGATGACTTGGGGATTATCCTGCACAGACGCCAGGGATAGTATGGATCCTCATGTGCTCCATGAAAATATTGTCCACGACACTGGCTTGCTGTGTATATGGTATATTCCTTGGTATCCAGTCATAATGTAATGGTTTTTCGGTGTAGGTACATAATACAGGTGTAGGTATATAAATGGAGTGGGAGTGTTGACTGGGTTTCGTTAGGGAACAAGATATAGCGGGTAATTCGACATATATACATATGTATGTACCATACATCGCAGATATAAAAAATATAGACAATAGGTATACACATATAGACAGATATAATTGTACATTGTGTCCCTCAAGAAAGAAACTACTACTCTTAAAATAATGAACAATTATAGATGTAGAACAAAATGCAGTTGCTGAGCAAGTAATACGCCAGAAATGTAGGCAACCAAACACATAACGTTGTAACTACACTTACAATCACGGCTGGCTCTTTCCTTGTTACACATGCCATCTCTTTTTGGTAAGAATGGCCAAAGGAATCTGTAAACTCTGCGGAATTCCTGCTTGTATCCGAACTTCCAACTCTATGAACGACCAATCACATATCATAGCAATCTCTAGTGTTTATTTGTTGACGTTGTTTGTGTATATACGCGATATTGTTTATTGTACAAAACCTACATTTATCGAAATAAACCGTGACTGAAAGACTGTATACTATGTAGATGGTAGAAAATAATATTTAGTTTCATTCATCGAAAGATAGGAATCGGATGTTTAGAAAGTATGTGAACGCTCAACGCAAGGTGAGGTTATAACTTCTTGTACATAGTATTGTTTTGTCGGAACCAGTAATATAGTATGTGGAAATATGTATATATTGCTGAATGCATCTGCAGTTTTATTATATATTTTAAGTCTTTTAATAATACAGTTTCTGTAAACATAAGTTCAACATTTATCTTAATTTCTATTGAAACCGGTTTTTTGTTTTTCTCTGATTTGACATTTGAAAGCATTTTGATAACGCGTACTTATGCTTGATCTTTTTTTATTAAATCATTCTGTTCATTACTTTTTTTTTATAATTCCGGTTTATTCACTATTCGTATATATCATTATTTATTGCGTTACCAAATTGTTGGAATTAAAACTTTATGAAGGCTCTATTTTTCGTTGTGTATTCCTTGTAAAAGTAACCCTCTTAAGTAACAATTAGATTGGATTAGAAAAGTGTTGTTTCTCCAGTCTGAGGAGTAAGTTTTGATCAGCAAAACTTTTGAAATCTTGACCATTGAAAAGTTACTACGATTACAAAAAAAATCTTTTTAAATATCCCTAAAGCACTAAAAACAGAAATCCTTTTAATCAAGAAAAAGTAGTAGATGCTTCAAAAACGGATCAGGTGCTTTGTAATGCAATCAATTAATTTTTCACGGAAGACCTGAAGCTACCTTATTTGCGCGTGCTCAGGAGTTGAATTAATATTGGCGTAGCTGCAGTGAATATGGTTTAGTAATTAATCGTAAAAAAATCGTTTGAGTGGACGGAAACAAATTAGGACTTTGTCAAGTTTGGAACGTGGACAATTAAGATTTAGACGATTTGGACGAGGAAATTTAAAAAAAGGCGAGAATAATTGACACCAACCAGACTGAAGAAGACAATGCTTTTGAAAATGAGAAACTCAAGATTTTACATTTTTGTCCAATGTAAAAGAAATATACTGGAACAAGTTCTATCAAATGACAATGGAAGGCTTTCCTTTTACATCTTCACCTTTAGCCCATTGATTAGTTTTAGGTTTTCTTTATAACCTTGGTTTCAGTGTCATGTGCAGCAAATCTCCATAAAGGATTGTGAAGCCAATTGTTTGTAGAAATTATAGTAGACATTACTCCTATTCCTCGAAGTGAAGTTGTAGTGGTGTTAACTAGATGGCGCGTAAAGATTTGTTACGAAGGAAATAATTGAAGATAATAGTAACAAGTTAAGAATTGCAAATATTGACATGGCAATTAATTAATTTTAATGTCAATAAATTAATCTTCACAGCCATCTTTGTTTTTGTAAATGAAGTACTGCAATAGTAGTAGATATAACGTTCTGCTAAATAACTTTGGATGCGCTATAGGAATGCGACAGGGTTGTAATCGGGAAAAAGTCTGCAAAATTATGTTTATTGTATATTAACTTGACTTCATAGTTTTTTTGGGATTCCCTGTGTAATTAAAAATAATTTCTCGAAATCCGTGTAGAGATAGGTACAGATATTAAAATTTTCAATAATTTCGGAAATGTTTGGTGCAACAAAGCCATCGGATGCGTTTGCATGTATATGTATAGGTACAACGTACCTAAAATTCTTAAGGTATATCTTAGCAGGTACAATTGTATTTTTAAAAACATCACAAACAAAAAAGAGATTTTTCAAAACTATGCCATGTGTCTATTGTACTTTACCCGGCTCAACTCTTATTAGGCAGGATTATCATTCAACTACAAGGTATACATACAATGACAATTACTGGCTCTTAGTTATTACTTAAAAATTTTAAAACCTGTATAATCTTATAGATATTTTCAGAATTCCAAGAATCCACGATTACAGGATTTATATTTACACAGGTAGTAGGTACAATAAGTGGCATAACGTGCAGTATTTATAATGTCTACTACTACACCGTTCTATATTTACACACAGTATAAATGATATTTATCGATATTTACTAGACACATTTTACCAGCATCAGTTTCGCATTATTGATGCCATATTTGATAGCGATTGTATTAAGTTAAAGTGATTCCCACGAGAAAACCTCGCGAGTTTCTATCGACTTGCAATTTGGAATTGAGGGTAGCACAAGTTCACAAGTATATATATTTTTTATATAAATTCACTGTGTAGGTATATTGTATCGATATCAATAAATGTAAATATTTTTCGAGTATGATTAGAGCAAGTAAACATATCGTTCATTTTTTTTGAACGTTTGAAGGTTACTACGTATGTACCTACGTTAATGTTTGATTTAATAACAAACGATATTGTTGCGATAAAAGATTTGATCGTGTTTGGAATAATTCCAGGAATTTGGGTCTTAAGCGTCGCACTGAGAAAACTGTGACAGCAAAACATTTTATTTAGAAATTTATACTTATGAATAGTATAAATTGTATTAAAATTACGAACACTGTGTTTAATGGCCAACAACAATTTTGTTGCTAAAATCTTAAAACAAAATGTTTTAAGATTAAAACAAAAGGTTTGCTACATTTGATGAAATTTTTAAATAAAAATTATTTACAACATCTAGCAAAACTAGTTCATTGGTTTTTAAAAGTATTTATATTGGTTTTTAAATAAAGGTAGTTTCAATTTATGCACGTTGAAACACTAATGAAATGAGAGAGAGAAGGTTTAAGGCGCTCGTACGTAAAAAGAATGAGATGCAGTATGACGCGGTTTTTGTATTTGTGAAAAGGTTTTGTAAATCTGTTAGTACAAATTATTGCTAATTGTAGTACAAGCAGTTTACTTAAAGTTACTATAAAATATAGTAAATTGAAGTATAATAGGTACTTAATTTCCAGGAATAAATTTATTGTTAAATTTAGTATGCTATGTTGCTGTCCTATATATAGCAATAAATTATACTAAAATGCAGTATATTTATACTTATAAATACTATAAATTTTTCTCCGTGCGCGCATAAAATTCTAACATTTACCGTTTGGTAGCAAATCTGTTTGCTGCAATTATTCAAATGAGATGAATTATTTTCATTGCTCATTACATAACGGATTTTTTCTCAATGTATGTATTTCAAAATAGGAGTTTATCTCATATGGAAAGCTATTACACCAAATGAATTACTCCATTTACATAGCATTAGCACATAGGTATTCTTTAACATGTAAATTTTCTATTTATTGACCAAATAAGACTGTTTCAACTGACTGAGCTTTGTGAAGTGTAAAATAACGTACACTTACTTACGTAATAAAGTCGTGAATGTCTCTCCTTTAATCTACGTTTAATAGTTCGAAGCGCATGGAATATGACTGCTCTCTTTAGGCGATGTTACATAATATAACAACGTGTCTGCATTACTTAAATAGCGATTGTGTTAGAACGTTGCTTTAGTAGAGCGCTAAAGCAGAAACAATAGGTGGATATTTTTAATGTTTGGCATTTATCCATTCCTATTTATGTTTACAAGCGTCCGTTAGATAATTTCGTGCCCGTAATACTGGGGAGCATTCTATAATTTAATGTTAAAACCATAACTTCAGGGGAACTGTTTATGGATATTCTTGCGTAACATTACTAAGTAACTACAATTTTGCTAACAATAAGATCAAATACAATATCTCTATTGTAGTCTGCATATATTTTATTTATTATATATGTGTTTGACTTAGGAAATATCGCAATGTAATAAACTATTGCATCGCTAATTTTTGATATTTTAATTTACTGATCTACTAGTTAGAAAGAAACATGTATTATGGCCAATGTTTTGTACTGTTTCGTAGAATCCATCCATTTTTCTCGCTTTTTTAAACAAAACTTATCATGGTACTGTTTGAGCTGCATTGATTGTATGCATCATTTTTATATAAAGGTTGCACAGTTCTAAAACTAAATTTTCTTAAAAAAATGGCAGCTCGTATTCTGTAGAGGAATAGTATCAGGTACCTGCAAAATAGGAAATGAGAACTATATCATAAACCATAAAATAAATTTTTAGTATGCATGCATCATAAACCAATCAAAACACACCCATAAGCGTGCATAATCGGGCGTTTATCGGACGCCGTGCGATAAAATGTTGCTTGGTAACAGCCAATGCCAAGCGTTTAATAGTCCAGTGAAATGTCCGGAAATGTCAAATGACATATAGGTACATGTCACTCGATAATATGTATTGGAATTATTGATTTGAATTATTATTTGGAATTTGCGGGAATTAAACGTAATTCAGCTTCAGAAGCTAGTTTTTGAATTTCTGTCGACATTAATGATGTTTAATAATTAAGTGAAATGTCAAATGACATAATATAGAGACACATCTCACTCGATAAAATGTATTGAAATTATTGATTAGATTTCTTCTAGTTAAAATTATTGTTGCATTTATACTAAAAAATATCGTATGACACAGTGCATAATTAGCTTTTAAAGCACGAGTAACGTGCTTTAAAAGCTCGATTATGTACTAGTGTCATAATATACTATTATCTGAAATTATTGCGCGAGATTATGTAAATTTTGTTGTATTCATAACGTCTTGATTCCAACACCGTTTTATATGGGTTTTGCCGTTGTACAATATCTTAACTTGAAATTTGAGTGCTGCTATGCACATTTCATACAAAAGGGAGGGCTGTTTAATGAATACCCCTATTAAACCGCCTGCGAAACTTGCGTGACAGTTCCACGCTTAGTTTTGTTTTGACTGCCATTTCAAAACATCGTGTTAGTGTTTCCTTGTTGTTTTTGAGTAAATCAAGCTCATTCTCGATGGAGTTTATGGCACCCATTCATCTTCTCGAACAACTGTTTACCAAGGGTTCGCAGAGTTTGGCCCAAATACGGCTCCGACAGAAACAGTGGACAAAATCCATGATCTCGTATTGGCGGACTGCCAAGTGAAAGTTCGCAAGTTGGTTAAGATGGCAGGCATCCCAAGGTTTCATCTCGAAATTTTGGGCATGAAAAAGTTGTCCACTCATTGGTGTTGCATTTGCTCACACCGGAGAACAAGCGCAATCGTGAGACCACTTCGTAGACGTGCTTGCCCCTGTTTAATCGCAATCCGAAGGAGTTTTTGCGTTGCTTCGTGACCCTCGATGAGACATGAATTCATTTGTACACACCAGAGACAAAAAAGCAATAGAAACAATGGGTTTACCCGGTGAACGTGTACCAAAGAAGGCGAAGGCTGTGCCTTTGGCCGGAAAAGTAATGGCCACCGTTTTTTGGGACGCACGAGGGGTGATTCAAGTTGACTATTTGGAGAAGGAAAAAACAATCACACTACGTCGATTTATTGGGCCGATCCAACGCCGATTTGGCATATTTGGCGAAGAAAAAATTGCTCTTCAACCACGATAACGCATCGGCTCACATCTCTGCATTGGCCAGATCCAAATTGGTGGAATTGCACTACGAATTGCTCCCCCCATTCTGCGGATTTGGCTCCCTGCGATTTCTTTTTGTTCCAAACCTTAAAAGACCGCGTGCCGGAAAGAAGTAGGTACGTGTCGGAAGAGGAAATTGTCGCCGCCGCAGAGGAGCATTTTGCAGGCCAACAAAAGTCGTACTATACCTGCCGTCAACATGCTCTGAATATATTCGCAATGTTATTGTTCCACGAACTATATTTAGGAGGATTCGGAGTAAGGGTGGTAGAGGGCGCAGACTACGCAGCAATTGCAGCAACCTTAGTTAGAAAACTGACATATACATACATGATAGTTTTATTAACTCAAAGAACTCTAATAGCAACAATGACAACCACAGGACAATGCGACGGGTAACATACATAAGTTAAGTACAATGCGAACAACAAAGATTGTAGCGTGCCAAGGTGTCCGAACATGGTGAACGAACTATAGTTACAGAGGCGTAGGATTATTTAAAATAACCTCTCTGTGTCATATAAATAGACAAAATAACAAACTAATACACTACTTGACAGCAAACTCAAACGCATTATGGGTAAAAGTCTAATTGGAAGACAGGGTTGATAAATGATATCGAAGGCTTCCACGGCCCGAGTCTCTATAATGAGGGTTTCCGGG
>SMLS01059766.1:0-18544 GCA_004785975.1 Popillia japonica
GAGGGTGATGTTGGAGTGCAAGTTATTTTCTTCGTGTGCTTGATTCCTTGGCTGGGCTATATATTCAACGTGAATGCTCTGTAGTAACTCATTTCCCAAATTTTACACAATGGAGGTATACAATAATGCGAATGCTGTCACTAGAGCTCGTATGGTCGTTGAGTTCTTGCTTCTTGTTTGACATTCGGATACGTCCGAATGGGTGCTCTAATGGCACAGTTCCAATGACACCAAAATGCCTCTGTATGAGGCCTATCAAACTGTTGTGGGTGCTTGACGTCCACAAGAGTATCGATGTGGCAGCCCCAGTCTTGCGTATATCTCTATTGTTCTAATTTGGGATCAATGACTGCTGCAATGTATTCATGTTCGGTTATAGTCTTGTATTATTTATCATGTCGTTTCTTCTACAATGACACGAATTCTCTTGAGTATTTGTGTTCTGAGTGTGATTTTGGAGTGCAAGTTATTTTTATCATGCGTTAGATGAACGAATGTGAGTGATTAGTCGGTGAGTGGTGTGAGGGTGATGTTGGCGTGCAAGTTATTTTATTCGTGTGCATGATTCCGTGGCTGACCATATATTCAATGTGAATGCTCTGTAGTAACTCATTTCCCAAATTTTACACAAGGCAGGTATGCAATAGTGCGAATGCTGTCAGTAGCGCTTGTATGGTCGTTGGGTTCTTGCTTCTTGTGTGACATTCGGATACGTCCGAATGGGTGCTCTAATGGCACAGTTCCAATGACACCAAAATGCCTCAGTATGAGGCCTATCAAACTGTTGTCGGTGCTTGGCGTCCACAAGAGTATCGATGTGGTAGCCCCAATCTTGCGCATATCTCCTTTGTTCTAATTTGGGATCAATGACTGCTGCAATGTATTCATGTTGGGTTATAGTATTGCATTCTTTATCGTGTAGTTTCTTCCACAACGACACGAGTTCTCATGAGTGTTTGTGTACTGAGTGTGTGAGGGTGATATTGGAGTGTAAGTTATTTTCATCTTGTGCCTGATGAATAACTGTGTACGATTATTTGGTGAGTATGTGAGGATGATCGTGTTGGAAGGTTGTGTACTGAATGTATGAGAGTGATGTTAGAGTGAAAGTTCTCGACTGTCTTTAGGGTGTTTTACAGTTTGTTACAGGTCACGGCTGAAACGACAACGATTTTTAACGGCGGAGTTAGTTTGTATCAACATTTACGAAGCGTCTACCTTTTCTACTCTTCTTAGATACGAGCTCTACGATATTTTTTTAGATTAATTTACCGAAAGATATTTGCTGAGTTAAAGATTAGTATTTTTATCTATCCTTGTCACTGTTGGTGGATTAACAAAGCAAATACTACGTTCAATATTTAAATTTATATTAATGTAAAGGTTAACAATTATTGGATTACTTACTAAAATCTAAATTAATTATTATGAGATGGCTGTTGCGAAGCGAATATAGTTCATATTCGTTTTGTACGTAAGCATCCAGTAATTGCGTACCTACTGCAATTTATGTCGTATGTACTTTAGTGTAATATTTGTTTGGGGCTCACCTCTTGCGCCCTTCTACCTTTTCGGTGGTGGAGGACAATTGGTGGGTCAGCGTGAGGGAGCCAGAAAATGAGGTCAACAATTTGTTGGCTTTATGTCTTGGTGAAGGTGGAGTAAGTGGAGGAACCTCAATAATTTTGTATTAAGTTGTAAATTAGCGAAGTATGAAGCTTTATCGCTAGTACATGGAAAAATATACGTACATGAATTATACATAATAAAAATTATATTTGGGGCTCGCTTCTTGCGTCCTTCTACCGTTTCGGTTCTTGGAGACAATAGCTGAGTTAGCGTGAGGAACCCAGGAGATTATGTCAACAATTTGTTGGCTTTATCTCGTGGGAAAGGTGGAGTAAGTGGAGGTATTTAAATAAATTGTGAAGCTTCATTCTTCCGAAAATATAGGTTTTTGAACTATCAATATTCATTAATTTTTTATCGGTAAATAAAGCTATTAAGCATTTTCATTCTATGCCCTATTAAAAAACGTTCTTAATAAATAATTCGCAATGAATCTGCATTTGGAAGCAGTCTGGCGGGAGATTTATAAAAGTCCGCAATAATAATATTAAATTAGTTTCTTATTATCCGAGATTAGCTAGAAATTAATCGATTTGGGGCTACGCTAGATGCTAGCAGAAAGAATGCATATTACTATATGACCGCAAGCTATATAACTCGTTAGCATCTAAAATGGAATATATATCTGAAGACCACATTCTCGTAACGGGGATCAGTTTGTTTACGATTTTAGGTAAATTTACGTCCTACAAATGGCAAACGCCAATCAGATCTTACCGTAAATAGCTTATTTGATTCTAATACATCATTAAATTTACCGCCAAAATAACTGTCAGTTTAATTTGCCTAATCTGAAGCGGATTTTATCATTTGGTCCTCTTAATAAAAAAATATTACGGAAGGAGATTGTAAGTTCTAAGTTGGCGTCTTTTGAGTTTTCAAGTTTAGAATGATGTGTTATTGTAATCGACTATTCGACACCTAACTGTATTAGTCATATTTGCAATTATAATCTCCATATAATGGAAATGAATAAATCTATGCAATACAGCTTTTATTTATTTCACCTAAGCAAAAGTGTTGTACAATAAATGTCTCGGGGACACCACGTGACCTTGAAAAAATGCCAGCTAGTGCAGAGACAAACATTCATCGCTACATTGCCAAAAATGCAACTTTTTTTATTCAATCCCGTGTGTTGGAATCGTACGAACTAAGGTAATTTATTTAAAACAATTTAATCTATTTTCAGTAGGTACTTCTCGCTAAATATATGTATGTATATCGAGTAGGAAAGACATCTAATTATAGATTAAAAAAAGTTGACTCACCTGTTCGTACCAACTTGAACGTGACCGAATTGTGAGACTTGAGATGTTCGTTGTAGTGCGGATGTACTAGGTCTCGAAGAGCGGAATCTCCGGCCGCCATCTTGTCGGCCACCGTTTCCGGTGTCCTCTTGAGACGGACACCGCTGAAGATGCCCTTCTTCTTGACGGCGGGTGATTTTTCTGTTAAATGAAAGCAACTTATAAGTATGGGTATGTTGGGTCTATATTTAATTTAATAAAGTGAGATTCAAAATGATTGTCGTAGTAAAGAAATTGTCTTCCAGAAAAATGTATCAATACTTCTTACCATTTTAATGAGTGAAATTACCTACATGCAAATTTAATACACTGAATTAATTTTCTTGATATTTTGTGACATTGGCATTCATGTTGTGGATCCTTTCCTCTTATTTGCCACTATCTACGGGCAAGAAGTTGACCATCTTTTTGAATTTCACAGTATTAAGTTTATTCAAAACTAAGTTTACTGTCTAAAGAAACTCTATATTTAGTGTTTCCAATAGATGCAAATTAGTAGAAGCATTTGTCTTAAAAGCAAGAAATTAATAAAGTCTATGATGATGAAAGTAGAAGTAAACTTTTAGATTGTTCTCCATGCTCTCTTATTTGAATAGTCAACACTGCCCTTAATATAACAAAACTCTCAGGATTTTATGCTTTTTCCTCTAATATGACCGTCAAAAACTAGTTTTCGCAATATCCAAATACTGTAACCTTTTTAATAAAACACTGCGAGATCTACTAACAATAAGATCTACTTTTTCAACTGTGCTTTACCTTTATAGCCAAGAAAATCACATTAGTCATGTTGCACTTAGACAGTATGAAGAATTCTATCTAAACAGAATCATACTGTTAGATGAAACACATTTGTTTGGTATCGAAAAATATATTTGAAGACGCAATACTGTAACAATCCAAGAAGAAAAAAAGAGATCTTGTACTTGCACAAGATATTATTTACTAATAAGGTAACTTTTACAAGATGCAGAATTTTGAAGAGAGAAATAATCACCACTATGTCTCGAAAACTTAATGCTTATCCAGAGAAATACATTTTCAAGACGAGCTCTCGAAAAATATTTGGCGCAGAATTGATCAAAAATTTTTAGGTTAGCTCTTTTCAGAGTCTACAGAAAGTTACTGCGAAATAATATTGGCGTCTTTTACAAAAATAGTATCTATTTTGACAGTTCATTCATTTTCACTACTCATTGTGACCATGCCGTGTCCTCCGCTATAAGAAGGTTGGATTGGATTTTTAATTTCTCTGCAAATTGATACACTTAAATTACTCTACTGCACATTTGTTAGGCCCAGGTTGAAATATGGTTCTATAATATGAAACCCATTGTACTCTACAGGCAAGCTAGTTATTGAAAGGCTTCAGAGCAAATTTCTGCAATATTTATATTATAAAGAGCAAGGCAGCTACCCTCACAGAAGATACGACTATTAACTTCTACTACGACAGTTCGATATTGAGTCACAAGTTAGAGTCAACTACAGATTATAAAATTTGTGTACAATTTAATACATGAGGATTGACTCCCCGAACTTTCGTTATCAAAGTTGCAGATTCTTGTTCTCCGACTTTCGGCTAGAGTGGATGCCACTTTCTATACCCCATATGCTCGTGTAAATGCGTCATTAGATTCTCCAATCATTGCAATATCTTGGAGTATCAACTTCATATCCTCGAACTGCGATATGAATCATACCCCTTTACGCGAGATCGTCAAAATTTCCGTTAACTTATTGACTAAACAGCGAATTATGCTTCATTTATTAATGTTTGAATTAGGATTAAGATTTAGTTTTAGTGTAAATTTATTTTAGTTGTAGTTTAGTTTTCTTTCAGTGATAATAGTGTGTATCTTAATTGAATTGTTACCCTATGTAATCGTGATGTACTGTACTTGTCTATTTTTTCTTGTTAGTTTAGTCCTTCATGTGGAGCAATCGGTTGAAAATAAATAAAAGGGCTACAAAACTAGTTGGATAGCATAGCTCTGTAGGAAAGAGAAAAATATTCAAAAGCATTTGAGTCTGGGTGTCTGACAAGGATGGATTGGTTATGGTAGTGAATTCCTTTGCCCGCAGCATAGCTTATATTTCAACTCGCTAGGGTTTTTTTGGTGGAGTCATTTGAAGGTTTTATTATACACTGATGAAATAAATATAAGGAAATAACATGAGTGACTGATGGTGATAGCTGCCATTGTACTTACAGTTTAGTTATCAAAATATCTTTATGGATCTGAGACTTCATTTGTATTGAAGTAAATGGAGAAATTTATTAAAGCAGATGGAAATCATTTTGCTTATTATTATGAATAAATCGCGATGTCTTTTTATATTTTTTACTTTCGACGCTATCCAGCTTGGAATAGTTTCGCTCAGAATAATCATTTTAAGTTTTCCTATTTAGAATTCCTGTGTCATCTTCAAATTATGGACCATGATATCCCAACCAAAATCTAAATAAACAATTGCGGTAAATCGATTATCAATAGACGGCGCCAATTCAGAAGATACCACAGATATCTACTTATATTTTACATAGTTATAGGTAAACACCTAGAACACCTAATACATCCCAGGAGAAGAAGAAGATTTCTACCATCTACGCAGCGAAGCGAGGTATCAAAGTTATAATATTTCATTAAGCTTTACAGAATCGATTCTATGTTATCTTTTATACCCGTGTAAGTCTCGCAATATTTGATAACCGAGTATGATGTAGCGGTAAAAGATGTGACGTTTCTAGAAAAAAGAGTGCTAAAGAGAACATACTTAGAGCATGCCAAAATAAGGAAGAATAAGTGGAAAATGTACTACTGTAGCTGTAGAACCATAAGAATGATCATAAATAGAAGCAACTTATATCAACGTGATTGATGGTTTTTCTCTTTTCGATGAATCCTGATGGTTTTATACTCTCACGCCGACAAATCTGAAATTCAAGTGTTGAAAGAATCAAATATTTATTTGATTCGTTTATTAACAAAGCACAAGACACATGGTGAGATATGCGGTACGCAAAAATTGAAAACGGCGGAGGATTCATTGAAAGATCGATCGCTTAAAACACAATCGTTTTCCGAAAAAGTCAAGAGCGCTACGTTAAGAAAAACAGCCGATAAGAAGTCGCAAGAAAAAGATAACATTCCAATGCCTGTCGACAAAGAAAATCCAAACACTGATACCGTGTGGAAAACAGTTAACCGAAGTCGTAATAATAAAAATAAATCGAACGTAATTTATGGATCAACAAATAATACAACGATAGAAGGGATAACTGCATATGTACACTACCATGTTTGTAAATTAGAACCTGAAGTTACGGAGGCACAAGTAATTAACTACGTTAAAGATAAGAACATAATTGGAGCGAAATGTGAAAAAGTGGAATCAAGACGTCCTAATGAATGCGCCTCCTTTAAGGTATCAGTTCCTTTACCATATAAGGAGGAAATCAGAAAGGCTGAAACGTGACCAACGAATGTTCAAGTAAATTCTTTTTTATATCATCTACAGAAACTTCCACAGAAAAAAATAGATAGTGTTATTAAACAGGAAAGTAAGATGGAATTAAAATCCAAACCAGTATTTAAAAAATCAAGTAAGGCAACAACTAAACCACTACGAATAATTCACCAAAATGTGCGGTCTCTTGGTAATTGTACCAAAGAACTTGAAGTTTTCTTAGCCGAAGAGGGGACCATCGATTTTGCGTGTGTATCAGAACGTTGGCAATCCACTTCCATAGAAGTGACGCCTAACAACTAGCTCAGATCAGACAAAAAATTGATGCAGATACAGGAACCTCCACACTTCGCTTGTGTACCTATGAACGATAATTTGGAGACATTTCGTGCTATCTTGTCAGGTACTTCATAGCCTTTGATGACAGAATGGTTTCAAACGCATCTCGACGTGATGTGATGTTTTGCCAGTTGCTCAATCTTACTGGAGTAACTCAGTATCGCCTCAGAATCGAAATTGAAAGTTTGTATTAGCTTAAAAGAAAATTCGCTGTCAGTAGGACTTTGATCAATTCAGCTTAAAAGTGAAAGGACAGAATCTCCTAAACATAAAGCCATATTTCGATAATAATTAGTATAATAATTAGTAACACGATTCAATAGGATAATAAACAAGAAGAATTTTGATCTGCAGCAAGTGTAGGAAATGATAGATCAAAGCAAATTAGAATATGAACCACAATACAAAACGCTATTGATAAAGAGAAAAAGAAGAAGATAATTTGCAAGGTCATTGCAGCAATTTGTGAGATTTAAAGCTGTTGGTAATAGATGTCTCTTAAGCACTTAGGTGGATTCATAAAAATACGCGCTACCGATGTTCGATAATGGCTACGGTTAATTCAAACACAACCCTGATTTCAATATTTTTCGTCATGGTAAATCTGCGAGTATTTTCCCAAATGGAACAGAACACAGTCATATTCAAAAGAAATACATACATGGGTAATAGCACGTAACAAAGATTTATTTAATAAATTTTCCAACAGATTGCTGAGTAATGAAGTACCTACATACGTTCAGAATTACTTCAAAAATTGTGAAAAACACGTTAAGTTCTTTCGCTAATCAAAATTAAAAATGTTTTAAGTAGTTTTCTTTCCACAAAGGTCGCACCTAAAACAATATAAATTCAAAACCACAATATTTACTTAATCTAACCTCTAAAGCTTCGCCTGTATATTCCCAGATATAAACAATTTTATTTACTTGTTCTCTTAATGAACATTCTTTCTCCTCATTGTATATAATACCTTGACCTCGTTAGTATTTTCCTATTAACAATCTATACAAAGCAAGTATTGTCATGTGTTTGAGCCAGATCGATGCCAAAAATGATAAATATTGTGAGCTACAGAAAAATACGTTTACAGATCAACAAGCTGTCCAAAATACGCTTCGACACAGTTAATCTTTTGGCACATTACTTACGTAGATGTAAGGACACGATCCGTTACGTTTACATGCAACGTTTTTATTTTTAGTTGCACTTTTAACTGAATTGTACACACAACACGCACATAACTTTTATCAAACCCAATTTGTACAATTTGTGGTATAAAAATAAATGGGATACATGTGATACTATTTATACCTAATAGTAAATAATTAGAAGAATTTTTATTAATTTTGCGACTGTTTGGCTAGGATTAACTTATACGTATTAGTAGAAATAGCAATACTCGGTTTATCGTGAAGATTATGCTGAAGAGAGAAGCAAACTGGAGTGGAGCGTGCAGTTATATCAGAAGCGTCATGATAGTCAGAGAGAACCGCCACAGATAGGAAGGAAAAAAGGAAGAAGGAGGAGATAAACAACCATGCCCATGATGTTACGCCATTAGCAGTTCCGGGGGCATGGCGGTTGAGCAAAGAGAGGTTTTTTAATGAGTATGCCAAGCTAGGAGAGTCCCACACTATCGGCCAATGACACCTAAGGCTCGATGTCCATTAAGGATTTTTCATCCGTCAAAAAAAGCTCAGTTTCCAACTTGCTCCAATTTATTACAAATACGTGAAACAACACGCTGCATTGATCAACTTCCTTAGAATTCTTTACTTTTGTTAAAACAGCACAGATCCATTTTTCATTATTTAGACAATTCCTATTTAAAACACTCTCAGCCTCTCAGTATGTATAATGTGTTATCGTTGGTAGTACATATTTGTATGCTGAGGTCATTGAATCAGTAACGGTAATTTCCAAATTACCACGTCTGCTAAAAACTTCAAGATTAAACTAACCATGGTAAAAATTACGTAAAAGTAGCAAAATGGAATATATGTACGTTTCAAGAGTAATTAGTTGTATTAAATTTTATCGCAACTCTAAAATAAAGCAACAAAGTTTAACATACCTAATAAAAAAGTTTAATGCTACTTTAATACGAAACATTAGAGAAAAATTGCACTGAGAAAGCAGCACATTGCTATTTTACCGTAGTATAACGGCGGTATTGTTCTACGGGATACTCAAAGGATCTCTATACATCAGCCGCTCTTTAGTATTCCAATTTAACAAAAAAATCGCAACGCAACGGAATCATTGTTCCGTATTGAATACCTACTAAAATTAACTTGCAACGTGCACATTGTATTCAGTCTAATGGAAGAGCTTTGTTTACGTTAAAGCTTTAGATTGATTTTAAATTTCAATGTGCGCCTGTTTTATTTTCACGACATGAATTATGCATTATTTGTTGCTTTGTATAACTGCAAAATTTTAAATTAAACGTTTTAAACAATAACGGTGGTGATAGTAGTCAGTTTCCAAGGAAGTGTTTCTTGGATTAAATTTCATCTTGAATCCAATTACATATGTTGTTTTAATTGACCTACAAGTGTACAAACAGCAGCTATCTGTTTCGTATCTGGCAATTAAGCAAGGACTATCTTTGTTAAATCGCCAGATAACCTTTTCGTTCCATTGCGGTTTTGTCTCTATTTTGGTTACATTACATACCACCTTGTTTTCGATTTTTGTGGGTTATTTTCCGCTTATTGTCCAAAAGCAAAATACAGTTTGCTTTACCCTCTTTTGGCAGTGCGGCCGCTCGTCCAAAAGACCTAGTCTGGGTCCGGCTAATCTCACGGCTCCAAAGTAGTCGGCAAGGAGATGCGCAGAAATTCCTTCTGCGTCCCACCCCATGTAGTGCATGTGTCTGGTCAGTGTGCGGTACCCTGTCACTGGAAGCATCCTTAGCCTTCCCATAGAAACTGCTTTACGAAGTCCGTCCTGGTACGGATGCATTTCAAGGATGTCTCAGTGTCCCATGGTAGTGAGTCCATCACAGTGGGAACGGTGTCTGGCAGCGAGCTCTGACAAAAGTTTCGATGCAGTCGCAGGAACTGCCACACGTCGGTTCTGGTCGTGTAAATGGTCGTTCACTGGCTGCTCTGACTAACCCGTTAACAGATTCAGTACCACTGATTTTAGAGTTGCTCGGTACCCATCTCAACGCATCACCCTGTGAAGTTGCGCCAGTTGTTTCAGCTTTCTATGACAATTCAATACTAGATCCAAAACAAATTTGACAGCCTGAGAGCCTGTAGAGTATTTCGACCGATCCACTGTCATGCGAGAAAGTTAAAATGTCTTCTGCGCACGCCTGGATGGCTATAATTTCGCCCTGGAAGATGGAAGGGGAAGACTAATGGATTTACCAGTAACTGTACCTTAGTGAGGGCATCTGAATGTCATTTTTGCTTTGATTTGATATATATAAAAAGGAGCTAGTACATTTCACTACATTCTTTTACATTCTCAAAAGTATGTCTAGTACAATGGTCTTCAGTCCATTCTTACCAATAAATTGGAAGGTTTAGTCTAGAAGGGGCGTAAATACGTTTAGCCTTTAAAGCTTATATTTAAAGAATATTTATCCTGTTATAGCTTTCGTTGGAAAAGAGAACTCAATAAATCCCCATAGGTGTCTTGATACTTCTAAAGTCAAATTCGGAAAACAGAAATTGTAAGCTCTATTAAACGTATTATTACTTAAAACTAGGAATCGAACAGGCTTAAGTGCGTAAGAGCATTGAGTCATGCGTTAGTCAGCCACGGAAATGATATAAAGGTCAAGGGTCTATACGTGGAGATTGCCATGTTCACTTCCTGAAGTGTCAGCGCATTTAGTTAAGAATTTAGCTTCAATTATCAATCGTCGTATAAAGTTTCTTCTACTATATACTCTCTTTAGAAATTAATAAATATTCTTTTATAATAATAAGACCTATGAGAACTATCATACAGTTACAACTAAATTCTGTATTGCATATCTTAAACTACATTTTCAGAAAAGGTTACGTTTTAACAAAGAGAACTCTTTTCAGATGAAGGAAATATATAAATTCATGCAAGGACGTCTACAAAAAAACAGGATACCGTAGCACTGTTATACATTGGAAAGTTTTACAATTGTGCTTTCACATTTAGCTCGAAGGGATAAAAATCTGTACAATTTAAACAATTTCTACTGAATATAAAACGAAAGAAAAGAAAATACCGGAGAACTGGAATAACTGTGAACCTTATCTAAATAGTATGTGATTGTCAACACAAAACATTTTTCAGCACAATTACCATCTTATCTCTGAATGACTTCTAATCCAATTAATGACAACATGGCACAAAGACTACCGTATTTATAATTAATAAAATGCTCCTCATTGCACCTTTATCGATAGAAATATTCTACGACGATAAACAATCTAATAAAATACTCGCCGACCTTGAATATATGAATAGTATAGATAGCCGTCCCGACAAGGAGCGTACAGAATTAATGAGCGCATTTCATTTACTTCAAGAACGTATCCTGGAAAAAGCTCCGAGCCGACAGGATTGAAGTGCAGAGGTATCGGAAGAATCTTTTTAATTTAAATCGGATGCTGCCACTGCGCTTAGAGTAATATCTAAAGCAACGGAGATGATCTAGACGATAAAATGCATTATTCAGCAAATCTAATGGTGCCGGTAGTAGACGAAATTATTAGGAAAAGATGTATGAACGTTACTCCGGTGAAAATGCTTCGAATAATATCGCTGTAAAAATGCATCTTCTTCTTCAACAGACATCTATTTAGACACTTGAAACACATAATAATGCCAGTTACATGAATATGTATAAATATTCTACTTTTCCGTTTTTGTCGCTACAAAAAAATTAAATCTTCAAAAATTTTATTTAACCTAATGTAGGACTTCAACCAAAGCAACAGTGAAAGAGAGAATTTTTAGCCATTTTATATCAAAAGAAATACGCTTGTGTGTAGAGTAAAATGGGTTCCATATTACAGAACCATACTCCAACCTGGGCCTGACAAATGTGAAATAAAGTTCAGTGTATTAATTTGCAGAGCAAAGGAATTTCTAATTAAAAAACCCAACATTCTTATAGCAGCAGACATCGCATGATCATAATGAGTAGTGAAAAAAAATTAACTGCCAAAGTAAATACCTAAATCCTTAACTATTGTATCACGGGGGAGGGGAACACCTTCAACTGCATAATGGAACAACAAGGGATTTGTTTTTTTCGTAAAGCTAACGACCTTACATTTGGCAATATTAAGTTTATTGTTAACACACCACCTATTTAGTTGATCCTACAAGTGTAAACAATCCGCAACGGATGATATTGATGTGAAGATTTTTACATCGTCTGCAAATATGGACGCATGGCTATGTATCTCCCTTATCAAATCGTTAATAAAGAGCAGGAATAGCAGAGGACCCAAGTTGGATCCCTGCGGAACTCCTGAAATAGCACGAAAAGAGTGGGGAGTATATCCATTGTAGACAACATATTGCACACGGTTAGATATGGTGTCTAAAATAATATGCCTTCAATCGGATATTCTGTATTGTTTCAAGGTTGAACCAGGGCTGCTATAATTCTTGTAAAGCGGCACATGCAACTTAAATAGTGTATACAGCTTATCACAAAACAAACTACATGCGATGTTAACATCGTCAATGTCCTCCAGGAAAGACCAATCAACCAAGGCCAAGGAACCGTACAGATTTGAAAAGTTTGCACGTTTTAAAGGACTCGGAGTGTGCGTTGATACTGAATTGAGATAAATAAAATAAACACGATTAAAACCAAATATGCAAAGAAATGGTTTAAAACGTGTTGGCAAAAATAAAAATCAGCAACCACTTACAGAAAGATTAACACCAGGAATCGGAAGTGTTTGTAGCGAGAAGTGTGGATGTAAATCACTGCATGAATAAACTCCAGAGTTATATACTTTTTCTTTCAATACATAGCCTACATGCTTCAGTTTACATTAACCTCACATCACCCAGGTTTTGTAATTGGAAGTAAAATTTGTATTCATTGGTTCTGTTTATCTGTAAACAGTCCCCATTTTCACAAGCTAAACAATTTTTATTTGGAACTACAGCATCAAATCAATGATCAATGCGCATCACTTGGTCCCTGTTTCCATTCAAAATTATGGATATCTCAGTGGGGTGTGGAGGATTAACTTTATCACAATTTTCGTATCATAAACTGTCTGCTTAAAAATAAAAGTGAGGGAAGCTTTAGTTCTCGTTTCTAAATAAATTTGTTTTAAAATATTTTACCTCTTTTTATAGAATTGAATTTTGAAAACATGTAATAAGTATGTTACATGCACAATTACACCGTTTTCGATAAAAGCATGTAAGTAGTACAGAATTGAAGGTTGATACTTTCAAAAAGCACAATTTATATTAACATAGGTGGACATCTTTAATAAATTAATAAAGTTTTGCCAAAATTTGACATGGAGCCGCCCCTAGATCGTTCTTATTCGGCCACACTTTTGGCAAGCATGCTTTTATATTTCACGTTGTTTGCTTTATTTACATGAAAACTAGGTAATTAGCACAACTAAAGAAGTTGTCAAACCTAAGAGAAAAAGTAGCTATACTATACTTCAAAAGCTACCTAGAAGGCTGTTCAAGTTCATAAATTGTAAGTTTTGGTTGAGTAATGTTTGTAGTACCAAATTTTTTGTAATTTAGTGGCATGTACATTCAAATTTTATGGCTACTGAAAATATTACAGTAGTTTCGTCATCTACAGTATGTGTTTAATGTCATAAATCTTTATTATTAGCAAGTAGTTTATATCATCAAATACAGTTATACAAATACTTATTAACAAAATTGCAAACATATATGTGACATGTGAGATGTATATTATTTTATTCGTCATATCCTTAAAGTTTAGAAAAACATCTATTCGAAATATAGAATAGTATAATATATTCGTGCGTTTACGCAATAATTTTAATGATCGTAATTATACTATTAAAACCATGTCATTCAGTGAACTGATTTCGCGAAACCAAATGGCCTCGCGGCAATAAAAAAAACAAGCGCTCAAAATGCTTAAGTCGTCGTTAAGTTAAAAGACAGCAGGCGTTAGATAGTATTCAGAGAAATAGAATATTATTGCTTTTAGAACAATAGAACTCATGTATTTAAACCGACTGTGAATTACGTTACCGTTGTAATATGAATGTAATAAAGTAAGCTTTACAGTTGTGCGCCAAATGTGAAGACGATAACGTGTTTGTGCTGATTAACCTATATTTCTAGTAACTAGATATCTTCCATTAGGTAGTATAGATGATCGTGGTTTTCTAAAGAGCGTTTTAATCAAATGCACCACCTAATTACTTTTTTGCCAAAGATTCTGGGTACAAAAAGAGTACAGAGAGATTTTAAAATTGTATCAGAAATTTGAAAGAGCTCATTGTAGCTACTTCTTGAGATTTTGATTACAATTAGGGATTATTGAGGATTCTAAGGAATCTGAAATCTGCTCTATGATCTGGGCATAAGAAACTTAGTTTTCTATTATCTCCTGAATCTTTTAAATAAGCTTTAGAGGGCAGTGGTTAGTATTAGTTGACTCCGAATAACTTGGAGCTGGTTCAGCAAGTGAAAAAAAATAATGGGATTTATGGCAATTTTTGCTTCAAAATTATTGTTCACACATTTCTCAATAGAGTTCGTGGTTAACGAATCTCTCTCCTGCAGGAGCCATAGTTGATTTGTTTATTACGTTTAATTGATGTTTGGGGCTGGTTTGAACAAATGCAGCAGCGTATTAACATTTATTTAGAATAGTTTGGAAGTTCAGTCAGCTTCGCCAAAATGTAATCGGCTACCATATTTCACGGCAATGTTTTTGCCCTAACTGATAACTGGAATTGATTTGATTGAATACAATAGTGAACAAAAATTATCCATTCATTCATTCCAACGTGCAGGACAATCTATTGAGAGACTGGTAAATCCACCCTATCGCAAAAGATGGTCTTCATAACGGAATCATTGGTAGCCATTTTTAATCACACTAAACATTGCCACCCTAGCGAATACCAAATTGTATAAATGTTTGTGAAGCATATTCTGATAAACAACCCATTTAATAATAACTTTACCTTAAAGTACAAGGAAATTTTCAATTAATGGAAGACCAACCAATACGTTGTTATATGGAAACTGTCTACTTCGGTCTTTGGGTGTACATGTCTTAAGACTAAGTATTTGAGAAATATTTATCATAGAGTAATGGAAGTTCGATAAATATAAATAAATTCAAATTGTAGGTTAAGGATGTTAAAGGAAAAGACTTTCGAATTCCTAAAGAGACCAATACTTTGCAATGACATACTTGGTCTTTGGAAAGACCGTTTGTATGATTTATTCACGTGAATAAATACAATACGAATTGAATGTATTGACTAATCAGCGTTAACAAATTGTTTTTTTAGGTGGCTACTGAATTTAAAAGCGCTTGGGCAAACAAATTTAATGCTTCAAAGAAGAACACATTTAAACAAATCACTAATTAGAATGAGTAGTTTAGTCTTTCTTGGTACAATACTAGAATTGTACAATATATATTATTAGAGAGTTATTAGATTTTAAACTCAAACTATAAATCAAAAATTTAGTTCTATTTAATTTAATTCTTTACGCATCTGCAACAAAATATTAGAAGATTATTTTCTGCCAAGCGATTTTGTTTACGCTTATGTTGGCTACATTGCAAGTCCTATTGGTATCTCCTAACTGATGCCGTTATTGTTTTATTTTGGTACGGTCGCGCTTCAAGCGAACAATTTAGATAAATAGAAGCTAATAAATCACATCAAACAGCTCGTATAGAATGCAACATTTGAGGAAATACATGTGTATATATTTTTAAAATTCTAAATTTGTTCCTGATTATGAAATCGACAAAGATTGTAGATTCTTTTTCTAACATAATGGACTAATCTATTTCACATGAATTCAGAAGCATATGATATCAACAAAAACAACATGACGGATCAATCCTTGACATAAACATTAATCTAATTTGGACGCTAATGTTAGTTAAACAAACTTCTGCTAGAAATCAAGCTTTAAACCTCACACAGATTAGTAATTAATATGCGCTATATCTAAGCATTATGAATTATAATATAATGTGCATAAATCGGAAAAACAGCAGGGTTATTATACATATATACTAAACATAAAGTGAAGCCATCATGTTAATCCTTAAAATAGAAACAACACGCACACGAACTCAAGATCACCTGGCTTGGAATATTGTGTCACTGCCACTGGCAACTTGTGTTCCTTGTATTCGGATTTATATCGGGAACAATTCGCCTCGGATTCGCTACTTTTCACGGCAAGTTGGGCCGCTGCTATTGTTGCCGCTACACCAGCGGATCTCTGCGGTCTGTTGGCCTGCGCAAAATCCGAATATGATGCCTTCCTGTTATCGGCGCCGTTTCGTTTTGGCGCTACCGTCGATTTCGGTACTTCTAAGTAGGCGTGCCTTAGGGCACTCTTTTCGGTCCTCTCCTTTTTCTCGTTCTTCGGTCGTGACGGTTGATTGAGGATTTCGAAGGATCTCGACGCGATAATGCAGGTGCGATTTAATGTTGCCTCTTTTGTTGTCTCGTCGTTGGTATTATTGGTGGGGGCGCTAGCTGTTGAACGGTAACTCCTACTGGAACCGGTACTAGTTGAGGGTGCACTAGAATAACTGCCACGTGGCTGGAAACTTCGATTATTTGGGCTTGTACTACTTCGTGCTACAGTATCGAAAAAACCTTGTTGTTGATTGTTTACGGGGCCTTCTAAAGGAGAAGGTGTGGTAGGTGCGGATGATGGGACATAAATTAGACGACCGTATGATAGATAGACTACTTCATCGGCCGGAAATATCACATACATGCTCCCGTGGGGGCATGCATCGCGAATATGCGTCTCTACGCGTTTTATTGGTTATATTTTGACGAACTCCCATTCAATAGGTTAGTTTGGCGAACACTTACGGCGTAAAATTAGGTATATCGTCAATATTATTAATACAACTAAACACTTTTCACATTTAGCCTGGACACATTGAAACTTGCACAAGATGCATGGTTCAGTTTTCGATTGAGAACGCACCAATTTCTTCAGAATTAACGTTGCACCTTTCTTGGACACTAGAGAAAAAATAATTATAACTTAGCAGTCATTTTACTTTGTCTTATTATTTTAAGGTTTGGTTAGTGTTGCGTTTCCAGTTATAGAATAAATTAGAAAAGAATAAATTATTACATCTTTACTTATTCCATAAATGCAAACACTACGTTAATCGTAAATAAAATATAAGAAGTGTTTCAAGCACCAGCTGTCTTCATTAAATATTACTTTTACAATTAACTCATTATTTTATGAACCAATTTTCTGAGCTTTTAATTGATTCTACCAGACTATTTCATTGATTTCGTAAAGTTTTGGAAACACTAAACAGGGACAATTTCTCCTCATTGGATATAAATACATATTGAACAATATCTCTGACATTTAGCATCTATATAAATCAGCAATCAATTCTTCTGTAATAATATATTGGTTTGCTCTATCAGATAGTCGATTTGACTGTGAGTAATTGTTGTAGTTTCGTTATCACAGTTTATATGATAGAAGTACATAAATATGTATGTATATTGTCTAATCGACATATTTCCCACACTGCGGCAATAAAGTATGCCATATAACATTGTATTTATATTCGAATTATAGTTATACAGTGTGATTAAGTGTCGTAATTTAAGTGTCTGAATTAAAAAAAAATTGTTGTTTAAAGTAAATCTCAAATATACAGTTCTCCGTATAGGAACGCTTTACTTTTTAAACTATTGAACATTATCTCTTAGCGTTTTCAGCAAAAGCAAAGACTTACAGGTGGATTAATAGATGTGATAGCTCTAAGTTTAAATTTCAGCGAGAGGGCTACCAATCTGTTAATAACGATTTACTATTGAGGAAAGCAGGGGAATTAAACTCATATAATGTTTGTGTCAATCTGAGGAACGGTGTAAACGATTATATGGCAGCCATCTTCCTAGAATATGATTCTTTATATCACTTTTACATCATAACATGTCATAACATCAGTACGATATGATCAATTTCTCAATGTCATTTAAATTGGCGCTATTAGGCACTAAGAATATGGTTGCGTTATGAAAATGGAGAATATTAAAACAATATTTAAAGAAATAAGTAGTACCTCAAGGTATTCGCGGAAAGTTAGCAAACGCCGTAAAGATTTTGACAAATTTAGCCATTAATAGAATGACACAAGGATAACACTGACAGATAGGGCTGAGCGATACCGGCATTTTCGGTATAGGGTATCGATACCAATCGAGGTATCGATACTTACCGATGTATCGGTTCCGTCCGCGGTATCGATACTTTGGCATCGATACTTAGGTATCGATACTTTGGCATCGATACTTAGGTATCGTACGTATCGATACCTAGGTATCGTACGTATCGATACCCGGAATGGTATCGAGTACTGGACGATGTATTGATAGCCCAGCCCTAGTGGGCACACCAGTTATTGCAAACACCGACTGGGAGTGCTAGACTATCATGTGCTATAGACTTAAGTACATGATGTCCATAAAGAATTTCCACCGACAAAAAAAATTGGGAATGACTGTTATAAAATAGACCCAAATGTATATTCTAATATACAGTTATTAAATTTTGACGTACTCATA
>SMLS01059767.1:0-17833 GCA_004785975.1 Popillia japonica
CTAGAACAAGGAATAGATAGAGAAGAGTTATATCTACATGACTGGCGCGGAACATGAAAATGAAGCTGTGACAATAAAAATGAGCTGTCAACCATCCCGCGCACCAATTTCCAAACAAAACGAGCGCCATGCGCATCACGTCGTGATGATAAAGATTGAAAATTGTGTCTTCCAAGCAACTGCCCATAATCTATACCCCTAGGTGGAAAGAATCCATCCAGCTTAAATGAAAGGTATTTCAAAAATTTGCGTTGCAGTCGTTCTATGTGAAGCTGGTAACATAAATAGTAAGGCGACCAGACAGGAGAAGCGTACTCTAAACTACTTACAACAAATGCAAAGAACAGCGACTTGAGAAGTTCAGGATCCATAAAGTATTTAGATGTTCGCATTATAAATCCAAGTTTTCGTGACGTGGAAGAACAAAGAGCGTCAATATGAGCACTAAATCTGAGTTCGGCATCAAAAAGTACTCCTAGATCATAGAAATTTTGAGATTTAATAATAGGTTGACTGTTTATTGAATAGACGGAGTGCACTACTTTACGTTTGCGTGTATAAGTAACCGAGCAGTATTTAGAAACGTTGATCTTTAATTTGTTTGCAGAGCACCATTCAACAAAAGTGTCTAGATTGTACTGCAGGTTGGTAATATCCTGGTCGGAAGAAACGGCATTGTAGATCTTTATATCATCAGCATAAGCCAAAACGGGGCATTCAAACATATCAAGCAAATCATTTACATAAATTAGAAATAGCAAAGGGCCAAGATTAGACCCTTGAGGGACGCCTGAAGTGGAGACAAATTCAGTGGAACAAAATCCATTGTATTGTACATAGTTAAGCCGATTGCGGAGATAGAAAGCGATTAATTTAATAAAATTTGGGCACATTCCTAGTGCACTAAGCTTGACTAAAAGCAGTCCGTGATCAATTGAATCAAAGGCAGCAGATAGATCAGTGTAAATGACATCCACTTGACCATGCCTATCTAAATGCTGAGAAATATATTGCGTAATTGATACTAGGTTAGTTACTGTCGATCGACCAGGAAGAAAGACATGCTGATGAGGGGATATGTATGTACTTGGAAATATTTGCTATTAAGGAAGAATAAATTACCTGTTCAAACACTTTGGAGAAATTGTTTAAGATTGATATTGGCCTATAGTTCTTCAATATTGACTCATTTCCTTTTGTGAAAACAGGACTAATTCTTGCCCGCTTCCATCGGTCAGGAAAGGTAGCTGACTTGATAGCTAGGTTTATAATAATTCTTAAGGGTTTAGCAAGAACATATCGTGCATCACGTATTATTAGATTAGGGACACAGTCATCGCCAGCGGTGTAATTACTGGGAAAAGTAGCCATAATTTTTATAAGTTCTTCGTCAGATACTGCCAACAGGTCAAAGGGTAATTTGTTTGAAACAACATCAGGTAGATCGGTTATTGAACTATTAATTTGAGTTTGCGAGAAAATATCAGCAAACGCATTAACAATGTCTTTCGGAGACTCAAGGGTAATATTGTTATGGATCAAAGTACCGGGAATTCTTGTTTTACCCTTTTTATGGTTGATGAATTTAAAGAGTTCTCTAGGATTATTTTTGATTGATTGACCGACTTTTTCCAAATAACAGTTGTAGGCCACGGATATTTGATCTTTGCAGATAATTCGAAGACGTTTAAATTCATTAGCATAAAACAGACTCTTCGTGCTTTTCCACTTGCGCCTGTAATATTCCTTAGTTTTCAGCGCAGATATTACAGCTGCAGTAAACCATGGAGGGTAAGATCTCGTGGATGTTCTATAAAGAGGAACAGACTTTTCACAAATAAGGAAAAAAGTTTCATAAAATTTCTCAACGGCTTCATTGACTTCCATATATCGCTCAAGATGTGACCAGTCAGTATTGGCGAGCTCATAATAAAGTTGATTAAAGTTAGCTCTGCGATAGTTAAATCTAGCATTAGAGGCAGACGGAAATTCAACAGTACGGGCTTCATATTCGTCATCTATTACTATAGAAATTGGCGGATGAAAAGAATCAATAGGCACAAATGGCAATATTTCCTGTTGCACAGCTACTTGACAATTATTGATGTTACAGAATACTAAATCTAAAACCCGGTTGTTGATGTTACGTATAGTGTTATATTGTCGAAAATCCATCAAGCTACAAAAAGTACGTAACACATGCGTTCTTGGACATGAGGAACCACCATCGATGTACTGTGGAAGGTTGAAATCACCGATAAGTAGAATTGGGACATCTAGAAGCAAAACTTCAAGGGCGTCCGTAAAGAGTTCAAGATCAGTTAGCGTGGTGTTAGGAGGTATATAAACTGCACCGATATAAAATGAAAAGGAACCAACAAAGCAATGGCAGATTACTACATCTATGGATGGTACGATATTTGACAAATCAGAGGTATCTAAAGAAAGGCAAACAATATCTTGCCTCAGAGCTATTAAAACACCACCTCCTTTACTCCTACTAATTCGATCAAATTGTCTATCACACCGCACAACAGTATATGAGTCGGGAAAAAGTTCTGAAGAGGATATTGAAGTATTTAGCCACGTTTCAGTGATAATCACTATATCGAATGAAAATTCACAGGCGCTAGTATAAAAAGCATGAGTTTTGGAGCAGAGACTGCGAGCGTTTTGGTAATACAGGTTTAAGGATACCGGAGATCTGTTGGGGTGATTCAGTTTAAAGAAGATATGTGGAATACCATTTCGGTACTTAATCATGAGGTTCGATTCACCATTTTTCAAACGATCGGCCAACTCATTTCTGGCATTTCTGTGTATCTGCATTTGCATCGGAGTACGATCACGAAACATTGACAAACCTTTATATCTAGAATCAGTTCTAATTTTCTTAAAATTTCGTAAAGCGGTGAAAACTGCAGTCTCTGAAGCAAGTGTTATCTTGATTGGTCGACGACGGTTGGTTTGCGACGCATCAAACTTTCCCAATCGTGCAGGCATCAAACCAGATTCATTCAGTTGCAAAGAAGCACACAATTCTGCAACAAATGTACAATCCAAGGCGAGCTGATCTTTATTCGACGAAGTAACGGTCTCCCTGCACCCATATATAACAACATTACAGCGGCGCTTATCACGTTCAGAAATTTCATTTATAATTTTTTCAGCATCCAACAGATTTCCCTCAGACGCGGGTTGATTGACTATTGTGCTCTTCAGTGTCTTAATTTCTTCACGCAACGCAGCGATAGAAGCCTTTAGACCGCTCAAATCACTACCCATTTTCGCGCAGTCCGTACAGGACCACGTCAGACCAGTGTTTAAATGAATCTTTCGAGCTTCACTTTTAGAAATATCCACACATTCTATTCTAAAAGGTTTATTACAAGTGCAGCACTCGACGGTCATATGTGGTTCAGATGGTTTATTGCAACAGGAGCAATTGGGCATTGTGAAAATAAAGAAGAAAAATCAGGAAAAAAAAAACAGGGACACACGCTTCGCGCTGAAGTGCCTATTGCAGCGACTTTAGTATATAACAAACACAAGGTTAAAGAGGCAACGGATAGGAAATCTCGTACAGTTTACAAAGGAAAAACTACGAAATAAAAATCAAATAAAAAATGAGAAGTAAAAACAGTGCAAAGATTATACGTTCAATAATGTTGACTTACCAACAAAGAAAGAGCAAATATAGTAATTGTAGTAGTTGTATCAAGAAGTAAATAACTGATTTAGAAAGCACGAAAAAAAACACTATAAAATGGTATTAATTTCAAATTTAAATGACTTGAACTAACAGCATAAACAAAATGATAAAGTAAGCGAAAATAATATGCGTGTGTACTCGTATGATATCTCACTTAACATAGATGTATAGGTAAATTTATAAAACCACAGATTACACAATCAACGCAAAACTGCGATAATATTACATAGGTACCGATTAAGTTCAATTTGAACAAAGATGTAATTAGCTCTTCCTATATATATACATATGTATGTATGTATGTATGTATTGTGTATGTATATGTACGCGTATAACATAGAACGCAAACAATACAAACATTGCGAGAGAGGCAAGCACCCGATCGCAGTGATTAATCAAACGGGGGAACGTTTCGAATGAGAGGAACAAACACGAAAACCCAATGTAAAAAAACTGATGCTAGGACGAGGGGAGCAATAATAAAATCGACGGAGTAATGAAATAATTTTCGTTCAATTAGTTCCCAGCTCCGGGCCGGCTAATTTGAATTTAATTGACGCTAAGAGCACCTAAAATGATGAAATATCATTCGAGAAAATGCGGTGTTTATATAAGCCCTGGAACTAATTACGAAATTCCTTTTCTCTCTTGTAATAACGCTGTGATTTATTGTCGTAATCATTGAATACTTTGTTACTTTATTGGTATTTGATACTCTTTGTTAATTCGATACTAAGCCAAGCACATATACAATAAATCCACTTGCGCTGACCTATCAACCCCCGACTTATTCATGGGTAAAAATTAGGAACGCAGATAATATCCACGTGTATACTCTGTTCTACCTAATGTAATACACTGCCATAAATAAAATACATCCTGCACACGCTTATCAGCTTTCCAAAGTTACCCCGTAGAATAAAATATAGCAAAATTCACTCTCACTCACTAGCTCGAAGTATGTATAAGTAACAATTGTTCCAGCATACGTAAGAGTCCAAACTAATTTGACTGTCTTTTGTAGAACAATCTTTTCCGGGACCATGGACAACTCTACGGCTTAGTAAGAATCTTCTGCTGCTATGATTCCTTTTCATCAACAAATTAGTTTTGTCAGCATTGTAAATTGTTATTTATAGTATGTCTTCAACCTATGTACATACATACATACTCGTTCTTTATTCCAAACCCAGAATCATTTGCAAATTCGGGTCTGTTTGAGTATAGTACCATGCCTTCCATATTTGTCTTATAATTTGTGTTATTCCACTTCTCCCTGTTTGGAGTAACAGTTTCAACTTTTTATTGTCCGTTAACGTAGTATGGAATTGCCTAAGATAAATTCAGGAATAGAGGAGAGGTCTCCACGAGTTGATTTTCCCTTCAGATTAGATTAGATTACAAGTTGCTTGATCACTCATATGAATGCCTCTCATAACTGCGATAAATGAGATCTATTGTGCGTACGCTTAATCTTTTAGTCACATTTAATCTCCAAACTTTTGAAGAAGTTTAGGATCTTCTTAAGGGCTATAGTTGTGACATAGCCTGGTTCTGAGAGCATCTCTTCCAGGTGGCACTTTCTGTAGCGGGCTGCCGTCAGGCAGTCGCACATAATGCGTTCTGTTGTTTAAATGTGTGCGGACACATATTCTTAATCACCCTGTCCATCTTCTTGGGGTAACACCTCAGAAAGCCGTGGCTAGTGAATAAAGCTATGATGGTACTAAGGTCTCTTCTAAGGTCTAATGATCATTATTCATTTTCTGGAATGTTGAACCAATAGAAGTTTTCTTAAATGATTTCCCACTATTGGAAATGCACTCTTCTGTAGCTATTGGTAAGACCACACACCGGTTCTGGTCCAACAAATCGAGACTACGCATTCTTTTTTGCAAGACCTTCGCCAATCTCGTTGCTCTGATACTCACAATGGCCTAACACCCATATCAGAGTAATTATGCTTTTTGTGTCAGAGCTTTGAGGGCGAGTAGACAGTTCCAAATTAACTTCGACTCGAAGATACATGTCCTTGGAGTTTTCAGTGCAGCTTTCACTTATGATAAGATGCATATGCACCTTCATAGCCATTTTTTTAAACATTCCTAGACACACTGTTCAATAGCGAGTATTTCCGCTTGAACCACTGTTGAGTTTGTACCTAGAGATACAGAAATCTTACAATTCAACCCATAGGTGCCTATTTCCGCCTCGGTATAGGTTTTAGCTCTGTCCATATATTACCATACGGATGCCTCATCTTGTTTGGGTTTACTGGACTACCCCGTTTGGCAGTCTAGTATTACCACTTCAAACTGCTTGTCCACGTCAAACCTTGGTGTCATATGATCTACTACTTTAGGCAGCTTTTCCAGTTTCTATAGAATTTGAAGATGGCCCATTAGGTCTCCTCAGTGTCTATTGGCACCCATCATCGCTTCTATCTTACCTGCACGGGCAAAGGAATTAGATCTAACAGTTCCTCCATTGCCACGCTTGAACCAGTTCGAGTAGGGTCTGAAATTCCTAAAACTATGTTGTCAATGTACATACTTTATATTTTCAGTCATATCGACAGTGACTTCATTCTAGATCGCAAACGCTCGCTTTGTGGTGTTGTCAATATTATATCTTGCATCTACTATCAGCTTACTGGGTTTGGCTTTAGCGTGCTGGCGGTTTCTTCGATAAAAATGAATTTAAAAGATTAGTAACCGACACAGATTAGCAACTCGCTATGAGGCTTTGGATATTCCTTGTGGACAATTGCCTGCTGATCAATGACAATAATCAACGGTTTTATTGAGTTCTCTGCCTTGGTTCCATTACTTTATCTGACAGTAATAACATTGGCCAGAAAAAACAGATTTTCAAATGATTTGTCGCACAAGTAATGAGCAGTGCTTCCATATGATGTGGACATTGTAAATCTAGGAAAGATATTTTCTCGTGATTTTGCAGAATTTCTTCCTCAAATCAACTCACTCCCGCGCCATCCCGCGGTCTTGATACCGAAACTGTGGAGAAAAGTAATGTGCTACCTCTTCGCCTCACATTTGGTCTTAACTAGTATGGTGAGCACACCGGCCATGGTAGTGAGTCTATCATGTGCCTAGATTTCATACTTAATCTGAAAAAAAATTAAGAAATCTTTTTATTTTTGTGTCCCGACATCTAAATAAATCCCTGAAATAATATTTTTGTCTTGTCAGTAATGGGAATAGTAATAGCACTAGAATAAAATCAATGCAGTCTTCTACATCACCAAGTTTGCACAATATATATTAACCTCTTCAGATATGCGTTACATATGGTTCTCAAAATTTCTTTGGCATACACAAATGGCTTTAATTATTCAGCTAGATAAACTTTGTTGTACATTTGGTTTAGACAAGAAATGCAGTTGGTACACAGAACTCAAAATAGTGACAATAAAACTTCAAAATCACCAACTACAGAAGTTCCGTCCTAAAGGAACATATGTATATGCCTTTAAGACTATACATACATATATACACTACTGTGCAAAAATATAGGTGTGCGGTGTATTTTATTCAAAATCGAGTTAATTGAAGAAACCATCGAAGAACCCTTAAAATACATATTAATAAGTACACATCAATGTGTACCTGTGTTGTATATAGAAAAGGAACAGGATTACATATTTAGTTATACAATTTTCTATAATAAAATAAATTGTTTAAAGTAGCCTGTCCAAAATAATTTTTATGTTGAACAAAAGTAAACAAATATGTATGAAATGTGTACAAAATTAATCTTTATAGTTAGTATAACGACCAAATTAATATTTTGTGCCATATCCATGATTTTGTAGATCGGCAGCAAATCGACGGGGAATAAAGTCTACTGAATCCTGGCACCGCTTAATAGGAATTGAGCGCCAAGCATTTAGTACTGCTGCCCACAAATCATGTAGATTTGTAGGGTTAGACTTGCTTATCACTATTTGACGAGAGAAATCGCTGGAATCGTACTGTAAAATTAATATTTCCAACGCATTTCAGTTAAAAGAATAGTTCACACCTATTATTTTGCACAGTAGTGTACATATGCATGAAACGGATAACAATCTAACATTTAGAAATCCCTTGTAGCATTAAATTTGGAACAATTGAAACAAGCAATAGTAATTATAAACGATTTACATAATAAATACCTACTCGTTCGTAATAACAGCTAATTGGCCGTATCATCTTTGTTTTACGTGCAAAACATAAATAGTACCGTATGCCAGTGGTACTAGAGAACAACACCCCTTCTCTAGAAACTTAGTTAATAAGATTACAGACTGAGTACGGAGTACTGGCGGAAAGTCGTATGCCAAGCGGAACCGCCGCCAATTTTCGCCGTCATCGTCGTTTTAGTTGTCAGATGAGAACAAGTACGAGAACGAGATAGGAGCTTAAGTATGGATACGAGCACAAGTACGCAGAATTTTCACGACGTTGAAGACGTTCTGTTAGCGGCGGTGGCCGCGTGATTAGCACGGTGTACAAACAACTAAATGATGATTAAAGGGGATCCCCGTCTAGGGAGCAATTTGGAAATTTAAGAAGTTCTCCGTGCCTTGCGAGCCGAAGTCGAAGAGGATTACCTTCAGCAGTCAGGGTTGGATTAAGGTGGGACGACGGGTGAAGTAACGAGAGAAGGCAAAGTACAAGCTAAACGGAGGAAAACAGATTTGTCTACCGGCTTAAAACGAAAATGACAACCGTTTAAAGGCAGGGAAAAGCGGAAAAATAAAGAAAACGGATGAGCATGGCTAAAATGGATTAATAAATTTATAAAAATAACTTGTATACTCTTCTACAGATAACCAAGAAAAGGCTGTAGCTTCAAATATCGTCCCAGGAAATATAATATCGATATCGTATCTAGATGCTAAGGATAAAACGAGGGCTTATATTTTCATGTTTAGTACTAATAGCAAGAGCTTAGTAATTAACTCTTGTCATCTTAGGCACAGCATTAATAACATGTCTATCATTTATCATCTAATCACTCAAACTGTCATTAGCCGCTTCTAGATCTCTGCTAAATAGATTTTTTCGACTCTTGTGCTGAGGTAGTGTTTCATAAAACATCCCTTAGTATTCCTTTTCTTTGGTAGTGTTTCGTAGTTGTATACAACTATTATTTTTAAGTCCTATTTGAATGTTTCGCGTGAGATAACATAAAAATTGATTTTTGTAGTGATTTACTTTATATGGATATGCAGATTTTCAGGATTCTATTGTGAACATAGTCATTCTTACATATATCCACCCGCACAAACTAATGTTTTTGCCATACTACACAATAATAAAGTCAATATACTTCATCAAACTAAGATGTAAGACAAACAAATGAACATCAGAATAACAGAACCTTGGAAATATTTTAATTTTGTGCCAGCAGGTTAGCTGCCTCTAGCGTGATTGACACATCGAGTTCTTGCCTACAGTATGGTGGACACGTCGAGTTAATGTAACCTACTGAGTTCCTTTATTATCTTTTTTCTGAAGCATTCTATATGTTCTTGTACGGGAATAAAAACCCTTGTATTGGGTATCAAACTTCCGATATCATAACGTTTGTACTTAACAGGATTCCACAAGGTTAACTTAACTATCATAGATTTCTACAAATACAGAACAATAAACATCGAAAATTCCACAAATCGCCTTTGCATATTTTGAAAAAAGTAAGCAAATTGCCAGCTGCCGATGTATTGTCATCTTAAAATTATGGTTATAGTTACGCCAGAAGAGTGCTTTTCATTTTACTTTATATAGATACCTACTCTTGTTGTAATGCAGAAGTGCACTATCTTGAATTTATATAACACAATTAATTAAACTTTTATAGTAGTTAAGCTCTTATTGTTATAGCAGTTATCCTTTTCTTCTTATTGGCAGTATCTCCTTACATATTTATATTACCCCCAATCATATATGTAATCATGAGTTCCTTTCTATTTAGTGGAGTACATTTAAGGCACCGCAACTTACATAATAAATTGGGGTTACTTGAATTACACGAATCTATGTAAATCAGAATATTAATAATATGTTAATAAAAATACATAACTATTGTGTTGGTGACTTCAACTGACACCTTTCGAAAATAGATACTTTACAGAACAATACGGAATCTTTAGAAATTGAGCTATGCCATTTAGAGTGATACATAATCTATATGCAATGCATATTTTATAAGTATACAGTATCACTGAAAAGGGCGTTGTAGCATTAGCCGTTAGCGCTAAACTGATGCACACAGTTAGATCGATGATTCTTTTAGTATTGCTTAACGAACCACACTTCATAATATAACAACTAAGCAAAACACAATTACAAAAGCGGCTGCATTTTTTGAATTAAAAGAGTTGACTGGAAATATTGTAGAGCATTCCGTTTATTGTTGACTTCAAAAGATGTATAACCAATCGATAGTTTAAACTTGATATTCTTTGAAATATTTAAAGTCCTTTCTGAAAATACTAAGTATATGTTTAAAAATATTTCGATACGCTCACATTGTCAAAAATTTTTCCAAAAGAAATTCTAGTCTGGTACAGAGTGATAAATTTTAATTAAATAGTTTGATATTTCACATTTTGCTTGATCTTCTGCATCTACCTATTTTGCAATTCGTCGTTATTTTTGAACGCTCTTTCGTTCATTTAGCGAAGTAACAACTATTAGAAACCAACACATACATATATACATAATAGTATGTTATTCGAATAAAACTCTAGTTCTATAGAAATAACCAGTAACTACATTTTAGGTCCAAACTAAATCTTCACGTTTAAATTTCAATTGTGCAAATAAACTTAAATTAACTCTGAGCTGAATCGACTAATATTGCCATGTTATATCGCTGCTCTAATTCAATAGTGAGATATCTTTAAAAAATTCAAAATTGGAGATATCTTGACCAAAGGTAGTAAATAATGTGGCACGTGCATTGCAATAGTGAGATATTATCAAATATATAAAATGGGTATTGGAAACATCATGTCTCACTAATGTAATTTTAAAATGTGTTACTTGATTGAATGCAATAATGGAACATTTTAAGATATTCCCGTATTTCACAACATTAATACCTACCTAATTTAATGTTATACTGAGATATTTTCAAATTTAAGATAAAAACACCATGTGATAATAAAAAGTGCAGATTGCAATGTGCAACAAAAATTAGCTGTGACCAATGACAATCCATTTTTGACAGTTTTTACAAATTGGCTTGTAAATCTAAGCAACCTAATTTTATTGCAAAATCTTTAAAACGTACTACTCCTAAAAAATATCCTAGGGTGGGTGATACTGTTCGTTCTTTAAATTATGAATATTACATTTACTGCAATGGACATGCAATTAGTGGACCTATTTGTTTGCCTTCCCAATACAGCATGATTTTAAAATTAGCAAAAAAGACCATTTAATGTTTGTGAAATGCAGATGGCAGATATACTTAATTGGAAAGATTGTTTTAATAAAAATTACAAAAATTTTACAGTAGATACCTCGCGTGAAAAGGTTGAGTGGAGTACTATAATGATTTTGCATTTTGAAGAGGCATATCCAAATATTATTCAATTCAAAATGTCTTATAGTAGTAAAGTATATACACTGAGAAAAATGTTTCAGCAAAACATTTTATTTAGAAATTTATACTTGTGAATAGTATAAATTGTATTAAAATTACGAACACTGTGTTTAATGGCCAACAACAATTTTGTTTCTAAAATCTTAAAACAAAATGTTTTAAGATTAAAACAAAAGGTTTGCTACATTTGATGAAATTTTTAAATAAAAATAATTTACAACATCTAGCAAAACTAGTTCATTGGTTTTTAAAAGTATTTATATTGGTTTTTAAATAGAGGTAGTTTCAATTAAGGTTTAAGGCGCTCGTACGTAAAAAGAATGAGATGCAGTATGACGCGGTCTTTGTATTTGTGAAAAGGTTGATATTGGCGGTAAAACATCGATAAACACCACGTAGTACTACCTACCTATTTCGTTTGATTTTGTATAAAATTAGACATTATAGTAGTGTACCGTGCAAAAAATGGATAGTATGGAACATACTACTAATGTAAGTTGAAACTTCCGGCAGTTAGTAAGCGTATTTGAAGGAAAGGAAAATATAAATAAATGCAAGACGTACATTGTTACTTTATAATTATTCTCAAAAAAGTAATTTTCGTCACATCATACCAAATTTTAGGTTAAGTACTCACAACATCTTGTGTTTTGTAGTAAATGTGATAGACAATGAATCGTTAATTATTAAAAAAAGAACCAACTTTATTGAAAGAGTTGATCCCCGGGGCAGGAGAAGGAAGTACGACAGTTAACTTAGTTAGCGGTATGTACCTATATTTTTTCACTACATTGTGTTACTATTAAGTACTTACATTATTTTAAAATGTTAGGGGGTTAGTGTTAAAAAAATTGAATTAAAAAGTTATTTAAACATAAACAATTTTTGTATTTTAGAATAGACACGGTAAACGAGGAATCTTCTTTATTATTGATTTTTCGTAAATGTATTCTTTGCAAAAACCTTAAATTAGGTATATTTAGAAAGTCCGAACGTCATAGTAACATTATAGTCAAAATACAGGATGCTGAAGAATCTGAAACTTGTGAATTATGAATAGAGTTGCGACAATTTAGAGTTAAAATATATACCTACCTATCACCAGTTCTAATGAGTGCCGTCAACGATGTAGAGTATGTTACCTTAAGATACTTTCTTGCTGAATGCTTATTGTGGTTAAACATAGGTTAATGCATAAATAGATTTTTTATAATGTTTTTGTGTTTATTATGTACCTATAAAATGTAGATACCATTAAAATCCACCATTGATTACAAAAAAAAACCTTTACAATTTTGTATGTATCTAAAAATGCGTATAACGCTAATATTATTGCAGAAATCGTAAAGACCGGGCAGTGTCTTATTATATAATTATCCTTTAATATTGACAAAGTTTTAGTGCGTTTTTTATAATGTCTTTAAAGTAACATTTTTTTTATAATATATGAACTACGACGCTTTGATTTATGATTTTGTTATACAAGTACACTATCATATGTGTTTAAGTATTAAAACCGATGCACTATATCCATCAACACACTATACAAATCCACGTATGATTGCGGGAAATATGCAATCTTTGTTTGAAACCATTGGCATAATAGGTATACCGGTCGTTTTGAGAAATAGGATAAATAAAGCCGGGAAGAGATAAGGGGTATGAAAATTCGCTAAGAAGTGGGGACGCGTATGAGTCTATGAACGGTGTACTCTACAATATTGGTGGGGACGTAGCTCCCTTCACCTCCTCATCGCTTTAAATATCCTATGACTGAAAACGACCGGTATAGTGTACACAATATATCTGAGGATATCGTCTGGATATTTCCGAATATTCTCGAGATATCCTCAGCCGTGTCCACAAGATATCGTTGGAGACAGGTATTAAAATCCTACATAGAGCGGATAATATTGGTAAACGCCATCGTCATTATGTAAGAACTGACTTCGTTCGAATAGCGTGTCTGATTCATCTGAAACTGTTAGGATTCTGCGTATAGCAATAACTTATATCACATTGCGTTGAATCTTAACAGTTTCAGATTAATTAGTGACACTGTTCGAACAAATGTCGGCCCACCTGTACGTATAAAAAAAATAAAAATTCTTGCTAAAACAGCAACAATTTAGTCTTACGGTAAGTACTTTTTATTCCTAGAACAGTGATTACTGCCACTAAAAATAATTATAAATTAGAGTTCTTTTTAGTATACATAGATAGTTAAGTTAAATAAACCCTCTTCTAAAACTTAACAATGTTTACATTTAATTTCAATATAAATTTTCATTCAATTTCAATACTTTATTTATCTTAAACTAGCAACACTAGTATTCTTAATTCTTATAAAACTCTTTTGTAAATCTGTTAGTAGAAATTATTGCTAATTGTAGTACAAGCAATTTACTTAAAGTTACTATAAAATATAGGAAATTGAAGTATAATAGGTACTTAATTTCCAGGAATAAATTTATTGTTAAATTTAGTATGCTATGTTGCTGTCCTATATATAGCAATAAATTATACTAAAATGCAGTATATTTATACTTATAAATACTATAAATTTTTCTCCGTGCATAAAAGATGCTAGACTACCAAACACTAGTGTTTTAATTTTTGAACTAGTGGAACTTGGAACCTGGCCCGTCTAGAAACCTGATCAAAAAAGTTGATGTCAGGAGTAATGATTATAAAGATGATCTAAATATATGTAGGTACGATCATGGACAGATAGAATGTCCGGGTATGCGGAGTGCATGTTGCGCTCCTGATACAATATCGATTGTGCCGTCAAGCGAATTGTATCAGGAGCGCAGCTTGCACTCCGTACACCCGGACATTCTATCTGTCTATGACTATACATAAGTCCCATCCTTTCTAAGGTATAGAGAAATAACTACAAAGTCATAGCTAGTCAACATCTATAAATCAAATAAAATATCGATATATAATATATATATAATATCAAATATATAAATTAAACAATTTTTTAAATAATGTTAGAAAATATTATAACTTAATAGTTGTGTTAATAGCCATCTTTGTAAAGGTCGTAAACGTAATAACATGATAAAAAGTTGACGTACTTGCTCTACAACAAACCTAAAATATAGGTTCATTGGTAGGAAATATATTTATTCGATTCTATGCTTCATCGATTCATTTTGTCGTTTTTGTTTTAGCTATTAAAACGGTAGTTCATTCCATCCCATTACTTTCCAAGTATACACGGTACAGTATTATGTACATATTTCGCAACGTGTAGTGCTGTAGGCTAAACTGACTATTTGCACAGCTCCGTTCCAATATTAGTTACCATTAATAGCTATAAGTTTTAGTAGTGGTAGCTGTGGACGGGATAAGTGGTAAGTGCTAAATGTATATTGTAAGTTAAGATTACATTCTACCCTCGTTTAACTTCCTCGTTCGCATATTACCAACAATCACTTTCTAAAATTTTCCATAAATTATTGTACTTTTGTACATTGCAAAATAATTCCGTGTATATAATAATTCTGCATATGTTTTAAATTATAATTAAAACTAAGGAAAATTACTGGTTCTACTAGTGTTTAGCCGTCTGGTTTGCATATATGTAGTTACCTCGTACTCGAAAATAGTACTGTCAGTACTAAATAGTAAATAGTAGTAAAACAAGCGTGCAGTTTTCTTTTAAGAAAACCGCTAGAATTTTCGTAATTCTGAAAATACTCATGAGTATCATACAAGTCTACGAGATATAAATAATTCATCCCGTATCCATGAAGTCTCGCTCCCAGAAAACCGGTTATCCCGGTTTATAAATTTATTAGCTTACTGTATTCGGTAAACGTATACAGTATTTAGAATTATAAAGCAAAAAACTGCATGAAGTATATTATTACTTTGACTTACATCTTCTGGTTGTGTTTTAAATATTATCTGTAGCTACTAACATTCAATTTTTAAGATCCACAAATACAGGCTACAGTTTTATATAAAATTACTAGAGAAGTAAATACCTTTCTCTTGAGTTTTCGTCACCACGTAATTAAAAATGAACGAGTTTTGTGTCTTTATATGCATTTCTACAGAGTTTTGTAACTTGCAGTATTTATTAAGAATACAGAAGCAAAATATAAACTTGAAATCGATTTCCATAATATGTTCATTGTATAACATTTATACTTGGCTTACTAATTAAAGTGTATGCCGCATGTTATTCTGTATAATTAACAGTGATTTTAGGGGATCAAAGAGATCTACATTGGCGTTTCTCTCTTAAAAAAACTGTATCCTATCTGTTAATTGATGTATGACTGCTGCAAACATACATATCAGCTTTCATCAGGTGCAGAACTTTTATCTCATTTCATTATTCAATTGCTTGCCTAGTAGAATATAGTTTAATTTGATGATGGTTTAATGGTTTTGATGATTCAATTGGTTTTTTTACATAGCAAATTTAAAATGTTGTGCGGAATTGTTTCGTCTTGTCCCTGTAGTTTTCCCTTAAATACTCCTCTTGCATTAATATCGACTTGTATTTGATACTTTGAAACTGCATTTACTAATTAGTGATAAATTGGAAATGAAGAAGATTTGACTAGAATTAGACTGTAAGATTAATAGTAACTAGAAAAAGTTTTTGCTTTTTTGTCGTGCATCAAATTATGTTGTCTCAGTGACATTATTCCTTCGTTAAAACAAAGACAACTTATAATTTGAATTTCTTTAATAACCACAAAATTGTCAAGTCTCCTAACTCTAGAACATAGAATTTACTGATTACCTGAGAAAAAAGGTGTTACATGTTGTTCTCTATGCAACGTGTATAACTTGCTTACAAATCTTTTAAAAATTTATTGAGTCATAGATTTTAAATGTGCAAATACTCAAAACGTTTAGTCTGAGCAGCTAGAATTTTGTAAAATATTTCTTTTATAGAGAACTACATACGATAAACATTTCGAAGAAATGAGTGAAAGGGATGCTTTTCGTAAATTATCAAATTTATAAATAAAAATTGTGATATTCAATTTCTGGTCTAACCAGAAGTTTCAAAAACATTACGAAACAACCATTCTGAAAACTTCGGAATACCTATTTTCAAAAAACTGGTATCTATGTACATAGTACCAGACACATAGTAGCGTATCGTATAAACATTTACTAAGCTCTTCGTGAGGAACGCTATACACAGAGATTATTTTGATCATAAAAGTTCATATGAGTATATGTATGTCCAAAACGGTTTGGTTTTAAAGTTATACAATGTTTAATAGTAAGTTAACTCATTTAATGTTTTTATTGTAAATACAACAAAATAATTAGTAAAAGAAAATTAACTTATACTAACTGTTGAAAATGAACACCCCCAACTATAATACAAGCTTCTATCCTCTGTTGTATTGACTGGCGAGTCCGTTCTAAAATACCAGGGGTATTTCGAATTGTTTGAAAAGCTGCAATAATACGATATCTCGGTTCATCGACATTTTCAATGGGAGTCGTATAAACTAAAGATTTAAGGTAACCCCAGAGAAAAAAAGTCCAAACAATTTAAGTCTGGAGACCGAGGAGGCCACGGTTGTGGACCTTCCCGTCCTATCCACCGATCTGGATACGTATTGTCCAAAAACTCGCGAGCAACTAAACTAAAATGCGCTGGAGCACCGTCATGCATAAAATACGTTTGTAATCTTAATTGCGACGGAACTTCTTCCAGCAGTAGTGGTGGCTCTTCTTCAAGAAAATTGCGGTATACCTCGTCATTTATCCGCATCGGGAAAAAATGTGGACCTATCAAGTGATCTCCAACAATTCCGGCCCACACATTGACAGAGAATTGATGTTGATGACAGGCATTCACTATTTCGTGCGGATTTTCTTCGGCCCATATGTGATTATTATGAAAATTAATAATCGCGTTTCTAGAGAAAGTAGCCTCGTCGGTGAATAATATTTGAGCCAAATAGGCAGGATTTTGTGCGATTTTGTGTTGTATCAATTGACAGAAAGCCACTCTTTGCGGAAAATCTGCTGGCAAAAGTGCCTGCATTGAATATGATATGGATACAACAGTTGATCTTTCAGTATTCTCCAAACTGTGGCCTGACTAATGTTTAAAGCAAACGCAATTTTTCTGGTGCTTGTAGTAGGACGTTCCTCAATTTCATTTAGTACCATTTCGTCAACTTGTTCTCACTGTAGATGGGTGTCCGTTATCAGTCGTTTGTTTTTTAAAACTTCCCGTTTCACTAAGACGTTGGTGAAGACGGGCAAATATTGAATGATGCGGAATGATACGGTTCGGGTATCGTTCTTCATAAAGACGTCTAGCACCACGCGAATTTCCATTAGCAAGACCGTAAACGAAATGCATATCACACATCTCAGCATTCGTGTAATTCATTTTAGAAAACAGAAACTGTCAATAAACTGAATAAATACTCTGACAACTATTGACAAATATTGAAATGACAAATAAATAAATCTCTCTCAACACAATTGTTTTTTTTT
>ML217357.1:751-14252 GCA_004785975.1 Popillia japonica
TAGCCCCAATCTTGCGCATATCTCCTTTGTTCTAATTTGGAATCAATGACTGCTGCAATGTATTAATGTTGGGTGCTAGTCTTGCATTCTTTATCGTGTAGTTTCTTCTATAACGACACGATTTCTCTTGAGTGTTTGTGTATTGAGTGTATGAGGGTGATATTGGAGTGCAAGTTATTTTCTTCGTGTGTTAGATGAATGAATGTGAGCGATTTTTTGGTGAGTGTGTGAGGGTGATGTTGGAGTGCATGTTATTTACTTCGAGTGCTTGATTCCTTGGCTGGCTATATATTCAATGTGAATGCTCTGTAGTAACTCATTTCCCAAATTTTACACAATAGAGGTATACAATTGTGCGAATGCTGTCACTAGAGCTCGTATGGTCGTTGGGTTCTTACTTCTTGTTTGACATTCGGATTCTTCCGAATGGGTGCTCTAATGGCACAGTTCCAATGACACCAAAATGCCTCTGTATGAGGCCTATCAAACTGTTGTGGGTGCTTGGCGTCTACAAGAGTATCGATGTGGCAGCCCCAATCTTGCGTATACCTCCATTGTTCTAATTTGGGATCAATGTCTGCTGCAATGTATGCATGTTGGGTTATAGCCTTGCATTCTTTATCGTGTCGTTTCTTCCACAACGACACGAATTCTCTTGATTGTTTGTGGACTGAGTGTGTAAGGGTAATGTTGGAGTGCAAGTTATTTTCATCGTGTGCTTGATGAATGACTGTGTGCGATTATATGGTGAGTGTGTGAGGATGATCGTGTTGGAAGGTTGTGTACTGAATGTATGAGAGTGATGTTGGAGTGAAAGTTCTCGATGGTCTTTTGGGTGTTTTACAGTCTGTTACAGGTCACGGGTGAAGAGCGACAACGATTTCTAACGGCGGAGTTAGTTGTACCAACATTTACGAAGCGTCTACCTTCTCTACTCTTCTTTGATACGAGCTCTACGATATTTGTTTAGATTAATTTACCGAAAAATATTTGTTTAGTTAAAAATTAGTATTTTTATCTTTAGTTGTCACTGTTGGTGAATTAACTAAGCAAATATTACGTTCAAGATTTAAATTTATATCAATGTAAAGGTTAACAATTATTGGATTACTTACTCAAATCTAAATTAATTATTACTACATTACTGTTACCAAGCGAATATAGTTCATATTCGTTTTGTACGTAAGCATCCAGTAATTGCATACCTATTGCAATTTATGACGTAAGTACCTACCGTTTTAGTGTAATATTTGTTTCGGGCTCACCTCTTGCGCCCTTCTACCTTTTCGGTGGTAGGGGACAATTGGTGGGTCAACTTGAGGGAGCCAGGAAATGAGGTCAACAATTTGTTGGCCTTATATCTTGGCGGGTAAGTGGAGGGACCTCAATAATTTTGTATTAAGTTGTAAGTTAGCGATGTATGAAGCTTTATCACTAGTCCATAGAAAAATATACGTACATGAATTGTACATAATAAAATTTATATTTGGGCCTCGCTTATTGCGTCCTTCTACCTTTTCGGTGGCTGGAGACAATTGGTGAGTCAGGGTGAGGAACCCGAGAGATTAGGTCAACAATTTGTTGTCTTTATCTCTTGGGGAAGGTGGAGTAAGTCGAGGTATTTCAATAAACTGTGAAGCTTCATTCTTTGGAAAATATAGATTTTTAAACTGTTAACATTTGTTATTTCTTTTATCCGTAAATAAAGCTGTTATATTATACGCAAAGCATCTTCATTCTATGCCCTGTTAAGAAACGTTCTTAATAAATAATTCGCAATGAATCTCTGTTTGAAAGCAGTCTGGCTTGAGATTTATTAAGGTAATCTTGAGGTAGTAATAATATTAAATTAGTTTCGTATTATTCGAGATTAGCTAGGAATTAATCGATTTAGGGCTACGCTACATGCTAACAGAAATAATGCATATACTTCATTAGTGTATTGACCGCAAGCTAAACAACTCGTTAGTATCTAAAATGGAATATACCTACATATATCTGAAGACCACATTCTCGTAACGGGCATCACTTTGCTTAAGATTTTTGGGTAAATTTACGTCCTACAAATGGCAAACGCCAATCAGATCTTACCGTAAATAATTTATTTGATTCTAATACATCATTTAAATTTACCGCCAAAATAGCTGTCAGTTTAATTTGCCTAATGTGGAGCGGATTTTATCATTTGATCCTCTTAATAAAAAACAAGGTATAGAACATTTGAAAGATTGTAGATATCTGGTATGTTGGTATGTATATCTACAACGGGAACATACATACATATATGATGATTGTTAATTGTTAATGTTCAAAATAAAGAGCTTCCTTTTAATTGGACGTTTTCTTTGACACGCTTCGATATTGTGATTACAATAATAAAATAAAATAAATCAAATTTGAAAGTTTTGGCGCTTTATATTTAGTTCCGGTCAAGTTACGAGAGGCGCTGTTACACATTTTACCCCCTCCCTTTTCTATAGTAAGTTGTTCTATGATTATAACTATAGGTTTGTTCCAACAAAATATTGGTGAATGTATCGCTCTACTGCGCATGCTCGGTTGTAGACAAGTTTCGGATTAAGCGATTTAAATTACTTGTTGGAACGGTTGGAACATCCAGCTATATATTTAATAATTGCGGGTAGATGGCGCTGTTGGAGTCAAACATTTACATAGAAACTGCTATAGAAATGTGAACCAAATTACACTGAATTATACTTTATTATGACTTTATTATTGAACAGATAATATCATCAAAACATTTATTGGTTCTAACCAGGATCTAACGATCTCACCAAAGCAAAGCTCGCTCGGGGTCGGTTATAAACATGACAAAGCGCATGCGTTACAATTCTACTACTTCGATTTGAGAAAAATCTTCAAGTCGTTCTGATAGGCGGCAAACTGTCGGCAAATCACAAAAGAATTGTTGGAACGTCTGACCTGCCGTACGTGATCTTTAGTTCGAAGTTGTTGGAACGCACTTCTTATATTACGCATGTGCTATTCGATCACCGACCTGTTTCCAACGTTATAGGAACAAACCTTATAATTACAACCAATGATTCAACAAAATAAGGTACACTCCATTAAATAAATATCCCTAAGATAGATTTTTGGATCATACATAGAAAATCTAATTCTTTCGGTTTTGTCATATTCATATTCAAAAGATATATGAAAGGAGGGGATATGTAATTGTTTCAGCAATATATGGCGTGCGAGATTATACACGCCATCTGTTGTGATTGCACAGAATTATTATAATTTAATATTTCAAACATATCCTTATATAAATATTATTAATTAGAGTATTATTTATCCAGTCGTTTTTTTATCATCGCAACTATTAGGTACACAGCAGGATTGGATGACCACATAGTTATCTCAAAAATTAAAAGTCAAAAGTAGAAATCCCAAAGACAAACCTCAATTTATCGTAGTCAACGTATGGTCTCACTTCTTGATATGGCCAAAATCCACCATCATCCCATCAGGCAAACGTATTTGATGGTTTTGTCATCTAACCACCTTACAAACAATATTCATTTTATATGATTGCAAGGCGTTCAACCTTGTACTGTACAATTCCGCTAGATGGCGGAAAAGTACCAAACCTTGTACTTTGTACGTGTTTACTTTCTTCCACTTTCTCTCTAAATTTGTTGTGAGCACGTGAATGGGAAGATTTGAATTGATTTGTTCGCATGCTTCAACAAAAATTGGGTATGTAATTTATCAATATTTGATTTATATTATATCAATTTCTTAAAAATTAAGCAGCACGCATAAGAGCTAAAACATTACTAATGTGATTATTGGTGATTATGTATAATTTATTAGATAAACCTGTGGGAATTCAACTAATTAGGAGTACTCATTGCAAAAAAATGTCAACGATCTCGGAAATAATGCAAGCACGGTTAAAATATCTTGGAAGTTTCATAGATTGCAACTGTAAATAAGATAGTAATATGAAAAGAAACGATGAAGATGGACCAATGGAAATCTATATCCCAATCGAACACTATTCTATTCTATTATTCCATCAGGATAAACTGAAGATTAAGTAAGTACATGGTAGAATTATGTAACATTTAAATCATATATAGCAGGTTACGATATGCATGACAACCTATTTTCATCATCACCGAACAAATAGAATTAATTAAATAAAGTTAATTTGCACAACTTCTATCGAATTGTCAAATTTGTTGGTTGCTGTCATTTGTGAAGTTTTTATCAAGCTTTCTACCTACAATGTTTATCGGAATACTTCATCAAGGCAAAAACTGTATTTTCTGCCAAAAAACCATAGATGAAATCAATCGTTGAATGATGTTAATTAATCATCGACCTCATGTTTTTCGTTACAATATAATTTTTTTGCAAAAGCTCTCAGTAAGACAAAGACTATTTATGCTCAAAAATTTACAAAAAATAGAAACCTTGCAGTTAAAAAATTCTTTGTATGCGAGGTTTTAATTAATCATTACAAGTCTTCTTCTATAATATTTCTAAGAAAAACTTTTTTACACCAAATTGAAGGAAAACAGGCTGACTGCAAAAGAAAAAGATAGAAATAAAAAAATATAAAGTAAGGAATATACATATTTTAAAATAAAATATTTTGAAAATAAATGACATCTATATGCTTAAGAATAGGGATTTAGTTTCTTCTATTGTTGTCAGATTACCAAACTTTCCTCCAAATTATACACAGCATTCTATCACATTTTTGGTTGAATTGCACCAATTTGCTCCATAATATTGTCTTTTAATTCTTGTAGCATTGTTGGTCATTTTTTAAACATTAAACTTTTTGCATAACCCCACAGCCAGTAATTTGCAGAGTTGAGATCAAGTGATTTTCGTGGCCATAAATTTGCGAAATATCTGCGTAACATGATCTTGAAAAAGTTGGTTAACAATTCTTTGACTGGCCGGAAAATGTGCGCTGGTTTTGGATCTGTGAAATAACAATCTCGTAACATTTTCAAGCATCATTCACCGTGTACAGTTACAGATGGGGCAGCTGTAAAACAGCACTAACCCCAACAGCAACAAGATTTTCTTGTCATGAATACCTTCTTGAACGATTTCTTATGAATTTTCTGCAGACTAGATTCTACAGTTTTGACTATTGACTCCATCCTTCATAACAAAATTCCCCCCGATCTGTCCATAAAATACGGGATAATCATTCGCGTTCAATTTCGGTCTGAGCCATTACTTTTCACTTTCCAGTTGTTTCTTTCGTCAAAACTTGCTCTATAGGTCTTGATGTGTCTAAACCGTCTTATTCTATTTGCTCTCACTACATTTTTTATCGATTATTCTCCATATACATTAGTAATACATTTTGCTTTTCATTTCCAAAATTTATTTACTTTTTTAGTAGCATATAAGTGTCTTAATACTTTTCTCTCAAAAATTTCTAATGATTGCTCTTTCTTATTCAGCTTCCATGTTCCCCCAATAAGTAAACACACTAAGCAAACATTTTTTGACCATAGCATATGCACCATTCCCATAGCAATTCTTTGTTATATTTCTATTTTTTCTTCGCCCTTACTTGTTATTATGACTCCTCGATAGTTAACATTATACGCTCTGTCATAATTGTACTCTGATCCCTTTGTCCTTATTTTAAGTCCTTTAAATCCTATGTTCACTGTCTAAATTTAGTTTTAATTTCATTTATTTCTAACCCTCTAATTTTTGGTGCTTGTTTTATTTTTTTCACTGCTGTAATCAGATTTTGTTTTGTTATTGCCAGAATTACTACATCATCTGCATAAACCATTATTTGGATCCTCTGGTTGTATATTGTGCCTTTCGTTGAAATCTCACTTTCGTTTACTGCTACGTCCAGGATGTTAAATAATGTTGTGGATAGTGCATACCTTACATCTTTACTGACTTTGAATTTTTCTTATGTTTCGCCTTTAATAATACATTGTATTCTGTTTCTATAAGAGTCATCTTTACTTTATGATTCATTAGTAAACATAACCTTTTCAATACCTGCATTATTACAACAAACCAGTCAATAATGGTCAGAAGGTTTTCGCCTCTAGCGTGGTTTACACGTCAAGTTACCGTGACCTTCTGGTACCCACCCAGTTAACCTCTTTGCTCCTGAAGAAGCCGCTTACATTAGTGGCAAAACGTCGAGTTTATTGTATATACTGTGCATTTTATTTTTATTTTGTACTGTATATATTTTACTAACCATGACACGGTCAACACCCGGAAACCCTCATTATACAGTCAATAAATTGTTGACAAAATTCTTGTCGTTTTGGTTTATCTACAGGTAGAATTTCATGGGTTGCTTACTAACGGTGAAGATTTAAACAGGTCATGCTTAAGAATCCGTCTGCAAGTGCCATAAGAATAAGAAAGATCTAACTCTGGTAGGAAATGCTGCACAGAAATCTGAGGACGTGCCTCTACTAATTACCTAATGGCTTCATCAGTTTCTCCGGTTCTAATTGTGTACGTCTACTACGTTCGTTTTTGCTATCCACGCAACGAGTTTCTCTAAACAGTTGCACAAATCGGCGAATAGCTGTGCGAAAGTGATCGTAGGCTACAAGGATATGTGCAAATGCTTGTAAACAATCTTGATATGCATCCTTCACAAAATAAACCCATTCACCATTAATTTTACTGCCATTTCTAAAATAAATCTCAATCAGATAGCGTTTTTGATGTTCGGTAAGTACAAAAGCCATTATTAAATAACAGAGAAATTTCCAACTTGTCAATTTCACTCTAGAGATTAATATAAATTTTCTAACCTCAAACATGACTGGTATGTCTCATATACTATATGATGATAGCATGATAGCTCTTTACTCCACCCTGTATTTAGCATACTACTGTACTAAAGTGAATAGGGGTAATTGTGTTACATTTTTTCAATAGTTAAACTTTGATTGAATGCACAATTCCTAAAAACGTAGCCAAAAAAATGAAAAAAATACAGTAGAGTTGCAGTTACATTAGGTATGGTGTACAGTATTTGTAAACGTAAAAATATTGAATGAAAAAAATTGTGCTATTTTTTTTTAAATACATGTCACTATATCACATTTGCCCCGTTGTTTGGGGTAAATGTGATAAATCAAGATATCTCGTCATTCAAATATATGCATATAGATACCGAGGTAAATGTGAAAGCGCCTGTTCTTCCTCTTCAGATTGGCCCAGGTTTCAAAACACTAACCCCAAAAACTAAAAAATTATAAAATATTTTTCTCTAGAAGAAAAAACTCTCGTATGTGCAATACATTAGTAACAAATGGATATTAAGCAATATATACATATTTATTTTATTTAAGGCATAAAACAAATTTTACTTCCATAAAATAATTACAAATAACAGTTCTTGTTTATTAAATATTAAAAAAAACTTGTATTACATTACGGTGTATCATAAAAGGAATAATCTCTTAAACATATTACAAGTTGTAGCCTTGAAATTGCACGGTAAATGTCAATCCTCCACCTCTTCTATTAATAACTGGATCTGGTAATATTTTCACTATATCTTCTTCAGGAATAATATCTACAGCATCAATATCTGGCCAAAAAAACTTCTTGTTAGCAAACTTAGTAAATTTTACTTTCCATTCAAGATCAATTTTCTCGATAATTTGACCAATGTAATGTTTCACATATTTCTTGGTGCAGTATTTGACCAAAATCCATTTACCCAATCCAATAACACTATCTGTTGAACTCTCAGGTGCTAGCTCTTCTTCTAAATCATTCCAAAATACCTCGCTTTGATCTGACTCTATGTAACGCTGCTCAGTTCCAATATCTTCATCACTTGAGGTTGAACTCGATTCACGTCGCTTTTTGGTAGTTTTTTTGTTCTGTTTACTTGAAGAAGCTGCCTCACATTTTTTACTTGTTTTTTCTTTCAAGCCTTGTAATACATCGTTAGTAGTTAATACTTCCGAACCAAAACAAACTCTTGTCTTTTTTTGCTTTACACCCACAGTCGGGGTTTGACGAATGGTGGACAATAAGAGTTCCTCCAAGGAAATATTATGGTTATTTTGTGGTAAACTAACAATGGATGTTGTACTCGTAGGTACATTCTCGGCTGTAGTAGCAGCGGGTGGACTATCACTAGTGATATCCAGTAAAGGTGGTGACGTAGCCGGGACATCATTTTCACTGCGAATTATGGTTTCTGGCTGCGACGTCGATGCCATAGGTTGATTACTTTTCTCAATGGACATGTTCTTATGCTCTTCAAATCGTTTTAAAGCATCTGGAGTAAATGAATCCCTAGGAATGATTTCTTCGTTGAAAAGGTGAATACCGGCCTTCGTGAAACTATTGGAAATTACTTCAGTTTCCACGTTTCGCATACAAATTAAGATAAAACATTTTTGGGGAGCTTTTGCCCCACCTGCTGTCGTTGCCACGCTATCAGTTTTGCGTCCCATTTGCACTTGAAAGATTTGAAAACAGACAGGTCAAGTGGCTGTAAGCGATGTGATGCATGAGGTGGAAATTTAATAATAGTTATATTTTCCTTATTAGCAGCCTGAATAGTGGTTGGATCTAAATGAGTGCTATGACCGTCGTATACAATTAAGGCAGGCCGTTCGTGACCTAATGCCGGAATTACAGTTTTCATGAAGTAATTCCGAAATACCTCACGCTCAATCCATCCTTTCTTAGTAGCAGCATAAGCAATCCCAGGATAGCTTGACTCTGCAGGAGCAATCCATTTATCCCATAAATGTGGACCTTTGAAAATTATCAAAGGAGGTGCTTTCTTCCCTTCGGCATTACACAGCGCCAGTACGGTCGTGTTTTCTTTTCCAGGTGTACTTATTGTCCTTGAGGATGGCTTTCCAATCTCACCCACCACTTTACTTCTTCGTGGATCAATGGACAAACTCGTATCATCTAAACTCCAAATATGTGATGGTTTTTTATGTAACGCAAGGTTATCAAGCTGATCTTTCAAAAGTGAAAAATAATTGTGAATTGTAAAAGGATCCATCGCTTTTTTTCTGGCATATTCCACATTTTGTGGTATTTTCAAACTCAAATTATTTCTTTTTTTGAATCCTAGAAACCACTCTTCGCCAGGAAAACCATCCTTAAAGTAAACAATACCATTCGTCATAATATAAGACACCACTAACTTGAGCACTTCACGCCTGGTTAACCCAAATCCCCATTTTTCAAGGGCTTTAATACCATTTGCTAATTTTATTTCTTTGTCTCGTGCTATGGTAGTGGGACGGTCTTTACGTTTGCTTTTTGTAATTGGGCACCACGGCAACTGGAAGAATACAATAATATTAACAATCAATTATGTTGTGAGGTAATTGTAATATATCCTGGGGCAATTGTGATATAGTATATCACTATTACCCCGGACATACTTATCACATTTACCCCATGCCAGCTTTTCGTGGGGCAAATGTGATATACCTTCAAATAACCTCTTGCACAAAAATAATCTGATAATTTTCATGCTTAACCTACTAAGCAGTATAAAATGAGTATGTAGATAAAATAAAAGTAATACTTACCGAACTACAATGCTATAATAACAATCACTGAAATAAACGGTTTGTATTCGATTTAAAGATTAAAACTCGAACTCGTGTATGTTGTTCCCGCGTTCACCAATGTGCCAATAATATACAAATCTCTAGTGGCGTTTTCATACACAATGGTATTTAGAGCACTGGAAGCTAGATGGAGACTCTGATTAACTATGCAGTAAAAATTATATTAATATTTATTACATTTGCCCCGTTATCACGATTACCCCTACTTACCTTATATGTTATTTTGTAATTCGGTTCTTCCTACCTTTATTATTTTCGGTGTTATACCATTTTCTCTGGTATTTTTTTGTTTCTAATGATCATCATCATTTCTTTCGTGGCTCGTTCTCCTCGATCTCAAAATATGTGCACACTTAATTCAGGTTAAGCCAATACATTTTTTTGATAACCTACTCAGCTTTACACTAGATTGTAATGTCAACGTTCAGATTATGGGATCCTTAGATCAATATGTTTGAATTGTAGATAATTGTATCTCATTAATGTTTAGTTTATTGGGTTACTTAGAGTATCAACCTCACCAACTTTAATAATATTAATTGTAGTTTATTTTTTTCCAGATAGTTACACATAGAAGAAATAAGCCGAAAAAATGTGAAGAGTATCACTTAGATACATACATCTGCGTCGATTGGAGTAGAAAGCTGTTAATCGCTAGGAATTATTATTTATGGGCAACTACATTGGGTACCTACCTTCAGCATCAGCAACCGTGATGAATCAAGATTCCAATCTAAAGAATTAATGAAAAAGAGATGATATTACGACAATTGAAAAACTGGACGCCTTATTAAAAATCTCACTTTTCTGTTTACTACTTCTGGAGATTCTTGACAAATCCTGTGGATTTTTGTGTTTTTTATGGAGGTGAAATGCTTTTACGCTCATTATGCTGGATTCCTGCTTCTCTAGAAGACGCCTACCAACTAAAATACCCCCCTACTCCGCTAAACAACAAACTGGAACCGTTTATCACATTTCTTCAGTTTGTTGTCGTTAAGTTTACCACTCGCCTGATGCAAGATCAGGAAAATAGCAATTAACACTTTCGCTCCCGTGCCTATTTTCAGAAAACGTACTATGTAAACGGGACCATTTTTTTTATAAAATTAGAAATAAAACTACTTCAAATGAATCGTGAAATTAAACTTAAAGTTCATTGCACACGTTTTCGTAATTTTAGAAGTGTGTTTATTTTCGATACATGCAGTCCATAGTACCAAAAAAGGTCTATAGCTTATTATGACCCATGCGTATTAAAAAAATACGCATTGTTTAATAATCATTTATTGCACAAACTGAGGCATTAACAAATAAAGAGCCAATATTTATTTAAGAGAAACATTATGTGTTTAAAAAACAGTTTAAACATAAAAACTTCTTGTCGGTACAGCTTGGGCATCTAGTATTACATTTTTTTGAATATTTGCTATACCTTGTTTTTATTAAGAAGACCAAATGATGAAATCCGCTTCACATTAGGCAAATTAAACTGACAGCTTTTTTTGCGGTAAATTTAAATGATGTATTAGAGTCAAATGAGTTATTTTCACTTGGATATTCAAATAAATTGCACACAACACCTTTATAAAAAAATAAGTATGTATTTTATTATTTGCATTATATTGGTACTACATCAAATATCTTAACATAAAATTTGTATTTTAGAAATTTTAAATTAATGTTACATAGGGGAGAGTGGGCATGAAAGGGACATTTATAGAAAAATCGACAAAATACAAATAAGGAACAATTTACTTAAAAAATAATCGTACAGGCCCATACATTACACGTTTACCCTGGATATATGTAAATATAAACATAAACAGTTTAAACTAAAATCATTATTTTTATTATTGAAGAAATTTTGATTTTTGTCCCTTTCAAAACTGGGGTAGGATTGAAAGGGACAGCTTTAGTGATGAAAGGGACACTTTTATTAGGCCTTTTAACAGAATGCCATTCCTTGAAAATCTATCTGAAAATAGTGAATGCCCTTCATTCTATCAGTTCCGTTGCTTATATTTGGTGTTGGAACCTTCATTTCGATATCAGTTATATCTATATCAGCAATATCAGCTGGCTCAGGATAAATAAAGTGAAAAGAGTCACTCTTCTTTTTTTAAAATTTCACTGTAAATTCAGTGTCACTTAACATATTAATTATTATTCCAATTGCAAATTTTTTCGTCTTTTTCGTAAAAAACTTGACTAAAACGTAATTTCCTATTTCGAATACGTCACTGGATTCTTCGATTTCATGTTCTTCAAATTCTTCGTGGTATGATTCAATATCACTTTCTGCGTATTTCACAGACATGTCGCTATCGCTGCTTTCAGAGGCTATTTTTCTTTTCGATTTTTCTTTCCTTGCTTTTAATTCAAGTTTCTTTCTCTCTTTTGTCTGTTTTTCAAGTTGTTCTTGTTCTAATTTTTCCTTTTCGGGCGTATCTGTCAAAATTCTCGAGTATCCTTTTTTTGCGTCTTTGTACAGGGTTCTGAAGTGGCATAGCTTTGGGGAAGGGCCTCACAGATTCAGGTGATATAGGACTGTCTACTATAGGAGTACTAGTCGAAGGCAAGGAAATACAAGAAGAAATGGAAGTATCACCAAATGAAGTCGTTGCTTCTTCGTTTTTGCGATCAGCAGGGCGATCGGATACATAACAGGTTAAAAAATCATCTTCACTAAAATTGTTAGAATTCAGTGGAAATATCCCTGTTTTAGCAAAAGCCATTTGAATATTTTTTATAGTAAAGGCACTCTCGTACGCTAATTTCGCAAATTTTGGCAAATGGTAAATGTTAACTGTTTTACCTGGATTCGATGTCAACCAATTATTTTGTGCAATTTTAAAGTAATTTTTGAATGGTCCATATACACTGACATCGAGCGGTTGCAGCTTGTGGCTGCAGTGGGGTGGAAAGGTAACAATTATCACCCCATTTTTTCTGGCATTTGCTACGACATTCAAATTAATATGGCTTTCGTGATTATCGATCATTAATAAAACAGGAGCCTCCTTACTAGGCTTCGAATGTTTAATGAAGTGTTCAAAAGCTATGGAGAAGTTATCACCAGTCATCCATCCACTTTTGTTGCAAAGCGCAATGCTACCTGTAGGTCCACCTTCGACCATTAATTCGGAGAACCTTACCCGCGGAAAGATGAAGACTGGAGGAACAGTGTTTCCGCTTGCAGAAATAAACGCCAACATAGTCACCAGTTGGCCGCGTTCCGCTGATGACGCTTGAGCAACTTGCTTGATCCCTCGTTGGGTTATGACTTTTGGTTGGTCAGCTACAGTGCATAATCCAGTTTCATCACCGTTATATATGCGGTCCGCAGTAAACTGGTATTTTTTCAAAATACTTTCAATATTTTCATAAAATTTGCTTACATTCGTTGGATTAAACGACGTAGCTCGAGCTAAACTTGTTTTCTCAGGTTGGCGCAATGAAATATCCTTATGACGTTTAAATAAACCTCGAAGCCAGTCTACTCCCCCCTTTTCTCGAGGTAGGTGGAATTTCTTTATTTAACGATTTTGCATAATCAAAAGCCAATTGCCTGGTCTGCACAGCTGTTAAGCCATAAGCCATCTTCGATGCAGTTTTTAGGTATTGGCATAATAATTCTTCTTCAGCTTTAGAAAAGACTCTCCTGTTACCAATATCAGGTGCGTGTGTAAAGTCGGATACTTGCGGTAAAGATTTGGCTTTTAGCACAAGTCTGGCCAAATAGGACTTCCCTATGCCATACGCCTCCGCAACGGATCTTACAGACATGTTTTTTTCAATTACTGTTTTAACGGCAGCTTCGATATCTTCAGGTGATTTTCTAATTCTTTTTGCAGAAGTTTCTTTGCCTTCCATGATTATAC
>SMLS01059772.1:0-51095 GCA_004785975.1 Popillia japonica
AAAAAAATCCAATAACTGTCGGTACCGTTTAAAATTAAAATACTTGTGGTCATCGTGAACTGGAAGTACTCCTTCACACGGTCTATGTAGATATAGCATTTTTAAATGTCTAAATTGTAAATTTATTAACTCTATTGTATTTATGCTCAGCTAATAGTGAATGGTCTCAGTCGTGAACAAGATGTTGTTTCATATCAGACAAATTCTGCAATAAAATACATACATACATTAAATAATATAAGATTTTATTTCTGAGCTTGGAACAACTTTTAATTTCTCTTAACAAAAATAGACGTCTGAGTACGATTCTTTTAGACAATTGATATGTATTCCATACACGATAAGATACTTATAGTACAAATATGATGTGTTTTATATGATAACATGCTACTCTTTTCTTTTCTGCAACAATAAGGTCTGGTAACCCTGTGAGTAATTCAGAATCTACGTTTCATCTCGTTTTATAAAACCTCTACTGGGGCCTCTGGACTGAATCCAAGTCACTCCACAACTCGAAAACTAACAACATTAATCTAATCACGAATCACGGTATGTGATCTGGATGCTGTCTTATGTACATAGTTTCACCAGTGATTTTGGATTTTGTATGAAGTCCAAGAATCTCGTAAATATACCGAGTGTCTATTCATATCTTCTTTCAATTAAATTACATCTCAGATTTATATATGAACTGCAGCCATAACCGACTGAATAGAGCAATCAGAACAGTTAATGTTTTCTTTGTTATATGATGAAGAGATACCACCACATCACATACATTTTACTCATGACGAGAGATTGTTGACGATGGATGACAATAATCCAACAAACGATGGCAATAGCCCAATCAACAATTTCACTTTACAAATATAGAAACGTATGATGTGCAAATTAATGATTGCAATTTGGCTAAACTTCGGCAAGTATCATGACAATAAACACGAAGAAATGCAATATATAGACTATATTTCATACAGCTTAAATATCCATGTTGTATCTATCCTATAATACTTAATAATAATCTTAGAATATATTGTTTCTTTAAAATATACAAATTTCAGGAATCTTCTCTGAATGTTTCTCAGGAGTACCTTGATGGATGGGATAAACACGAATGAAAACGATTTATGAGAGAGGTATATTTAATGGCCTGATATACATAATTTTATTTTATATCTCACATAAGCAAAGATTTCTATCTAAATAGTTGATCCGTTTCTCGTTACAAATCCTAACATTTTCCTTGTGCGGCATCTCTACGTATGTTATATTACAATACACAATATTGTTTATAATCTGTACCGATACGACTATGCACACGTGTGTATGTATGTATACAGGGCAATCGAAATTAAGTGTTCACCATTGGTAACTTTGTTATTATTAAAGATACAAGATTGTTTAAATTAGCAAACTTGTAGCACTTTTAACGCCCTTTTAGACGGAAGAATAAAAAAAAACAAATGAGCAGCGCGTTTTCGAGTTTTGCCGAAAAATATGTTTTTTTCAAATGGAAACCTTTGTATATTTTATCATTTTCTGTTAGAACTTAAGCAAACAATCTTATAAGGAATTTTTTACTGGGATTAAAAATAATGAAGTTATGATGCATAAACGAAAACAGCTAAATAAGTTTTATAAACTTTATTTTATACATAAACTGATCATTAAAAGAAAATAAAAATCACTGATTTTTTCATAGTGTTCAAGAATACCGCCTTGTTCAATACATTTTTGTACACGCGTCCACTTCTCGAACTGCCTTCAGTATGGTTCTACCATCTATTTGGTTTATCTTTTCACTAACTGCAATCTTTAGGGCGTTTATGTTTTCGTACCTTTGCTTATAAATCTGGGTCTTTAAATAACCCCATAAAAAAATCAAGCGGCGTTAAATCTGGCGATCGGGGAGGCCACTGAATAGGACCATTTGCTCCTATCTATGAAGTGTTAAAAATAGTATTTAAAAGTTTATGAGTACCTCTGTAGTTGTGCACAGGTGCGCCATCCCGCTGAAAATGCAGATTCTGTCTACTTATGAGATCCAGATCGTCTAAGAAATTATTCAAAATTTCAGTCAAAAATTCTATGTACCTTTCACTAGTTAGAGTGCCCTCATAAAAGAAACGACAAACAATCCTTGAATCAATTAAACCGCACCATACATTAAAACTGAAACGGACTTGTGGGCGTCTTGGATGTACTAAAAGAAGATTTTCCTTTGATCAGTAATGATGATTTTTTGTATTGTACATTGCAGAATTTGAGAAAATCGATTCATCGGCCCATAAAATATAACGAAAGTTTACATTTTGGCGACAAAAGTTAAGATACCTGTGGCAAAAAACATTCCTCTCTCTGGATCCCCTAGCAAAAAAACTTGAACTGGTTTGTGCTTATAAGGAATGAAGTTGTGTTTCTTCAGAATCCTATGCACGGTGATTCAAATCAGATTTATTGACAATATCTAGTATGGAATTCTCACAGTTGGCCTCAAAATATGCGAGAACTGCAATTTCCGTGGCCTCGCTTATTATAAAAGTCCTTTTTGTCCTTGTTTTGGCAAAAACACTCTCATTGCCTCTAAATTTTCGGTACAGTCTCAGAAAATATTGCTTGTTTGGTTGTGTTCGGAGTGGATATAATTCAGCGTAGTGTTCTTTTGCCCTCCGAGAGGATTTTCTGTACACTAAATACGATTCTAACATATCACACTTTTCTGCATGGGTAAAAATCATTTTTTTTGTCAGATTAATAACTAGCGCAATGAAACTTATGAATGAAAAACTAATAAAACTGTACTAATATTTGAGGTATGGTAGAAAGACTTACGTCGTTTTCATAGATACATAGAAATGCACTTGACTTAACTGTTTTTGTTTATTCATTATAACGCAAGTATTTTTAATCCCAGTAAAAAATTTATTATTATTTCTTTAAAAATTGAAGTTGAACAGAAAATGATATACAGGGGTTTCCTTTTGAAAGAAACATATTTGTCGGCGAAATCGAAATCGCGCTGCTCATTTGTTTTTTTTTATTCTTCCGTCTAAAAGAGCGTTAAAAGTACTACAAGTTTGCTAATTTAAACAATCTTGCATCTTTAATAATAAAAAATTACCAATGGTGAACACTTAATTTGGATTGCCCTGTATATATATATATATCTTTTATACAAAATTCTCTGCGTTATTCTGTTAATATAACGGAATGTGCAGCTGTATTCATGATGATGTTTAGTAAGATTAGGTACATATATCTAAAGTATGGATGCATTGCTGATGGCTTGTTACTTTAATTTAGTAACACTAATTCGAATATGTTGCTATATATATATATAAAATATATATAAAAAAATATATATATATATATATATATAAACAATTTGTTTTTGTTTGGTTTACCAAAGCTTGAAGTTAATTTATTTTGTTGACGGGAGAGATTATTTACTGCATGTTCACATTACCGGTTGTATAAGCAAGTAAGGCAATCATATTAATAGCATTTATACAAGACACAAAGTTCAATTAATTGATGGAGTATAGGAAAGATGCTGAAGTGCATATCATTGCCATATGTAATACCACGCTTTAGCATCCTCGTTAAATTTAATATAATGAGATTGTTTTAATGGTTTTGAAATCTGTCTATATATGTACATATGTATATGTAAATACGCTGTAATATGTATGTTAAATTTATATTTCTGTATGCCTCTATATTAAAATTGTACGTTTTAGTTTTTCCAGAGTGTTCACGTGTTTTCCACGTGTTTCTGTACCAGTTAAAAAGACTGTTATTTTATAATTTATTTTAGATGAGACGGTTAATTGAACAAGTGAAACGGTCTTTCTATGTCGAGAACGTCATGAAATTTGCAAATATGGGAGTACGAACCTTATTAGAACGCCTTTGCACCGGGTAAATATCGCATCACAGCTACCAATGGATACCACGCATCGATTATTCATTCCTTATAACGCAAAAAGGCGTTGGCAATAGTGATGACGGTTACCTTGTTCACTCGCATAATGGTACTGGTGGCTTATGAATTATACAACACGTTGGAACGGTATATGGATTTTTTATACTAAACAAGTCGATAACCGCAGCGAAATGCAAATGTATAAACTATGACTATGTATATCTAAGAACTCCTTACTATCCTCATTACGATTAAAAAAAACATATCCAGGCCAATACAATAATAGTAGGTACTAAAAATATTTACCACAAAACGGAAGGTGTAAATTTAAATTGTGATAACCGAACGAAATCACAGTTGATGAAGTAGCTGACAAATGTATGGTGCAGTTTACTCGTATTTCTTTTCTGTATGATCATTCGTGAATATAACCTTGTTTTTTAATAAGAGGACCTAATCGAAAATAGCCCGCCAAAATATAGGCTTACGATTGGTTTGTTGCCGGTCATGTTTACACTGCTCAAATTTGGTATTTTAACGACTCCATATTGTAGACACAGCTGATTGAGTAAATATTTCGTTAAATACTTTTCTATTATCTTTTTGTGTTTATACTATGTTTAAACAAGAGTTTTTTTTAACTATTTGCTTGTAAAATGGATCCACAGCCTACCACAAGTAGATTATCAATATCGCCTCCAAGAAACCGTGCTACTTTGGACACAACTTTTGTTAACCGCAATTAAAAATGTAACCTTAAAAACGTGGGCAGAACATGTAATTAAAGAAGAAGGCAAAATGTGCAAGTTAGATGGCTTAATGGATGATGTAGTGCAGACATTTATTATTACGGTTGGAAATGGTGACACCAGCGCAGTGATTTTAGTATCGACAGTGATAGTGCTTCTGCTGAAGAACTGTAGAATTATTTATTTGAAATATAATATCATTATTGAATAATTAACTTACACCAGTTTTGGTGGAGCAGCTATTGCTTCTTTCGATTGTAACTTATAATATGTAGTAGGTACCATCAATTTTAAATATCTAAAATACAAATTTTATGTTAAGATATATTACTACATACTACAAATATGTATAATTCAAATAATAAAATACTTACATATTAAAATTATTGTGCACTTATTTTTTATAAATTATTGTATACGTGAAATTTATTTAAATATCCGAGTGTAAATAACAAGTACTTGATTTTAATGTAATTCGTCATTTAAATTTACCCCCAAAATATCTGTCAGTTTAATTTGCCTAATGTGAAACGGATTTTATCATTTGGTCCGCTTAATAAAAAACAGGGAATAGCAGTACATAAGTGGCGTTGAGTTAGACTACCCGGATTTTTCAATGTTGGAGGTCTAAGGGGAACCATTCCAGTGGACGCCCCTGGCGTACCAAGCCACGCCGCCACTGCTTTGGTTGCGACGACAGCGACACGGTTGGTCGCGAGAGAAGGTAAAAAAAATATAAAATAAATAAGTTGTAAACGAATAATGAAGATTGTTAAAATAATCTTGTTAAAGTTAAAAAAAAGTTTTTAAATTACAGACGCTCACAGAGGTTAACTTATATGTGTCTTATAGTAGTATTTGCTTGTAGGTAGTTTCCCTCTCCATTTGCGAATTTTCAAAATTTGAGAATTGTTCCAGGTTGTTCTAGCTATTTTGTACATTGTTTTAAATTTTTAGCTTTCTACCAGTACAGCCAGAAAAATTTATTTCTTTTTCAATTAGTAAAAGGTTAACAGTTTAGGACAACATTTAAAACGATCAGACAAGCCTAGAAAAAATTCCAAGTTCGAGACACCACTGGTGAACCACGAAATGTAAACGCTGGGTCAAATAGGATAAAAAGCGCGAGAAAAAAATATTTCTCAAAATATTCATCGCCCCACTGTGTTTCAAATATCGCCTATCGCTACACCTGCTCTGCACTGGATATATTTGGTAACATGTGTGCAACGCACAATCAGAGTCAGTCTGTTTCGAATATTGAATGTATGCAGATGTTGCAGACATGAACCAACAATTCTTTAATAAAAAGGAAATACGACTACGATTACAAAAATTGCAACTAAGAAACTATCTTTATTTCACAACAATAGTTTTACTTTTACTACAGCTACATGATTTTCAATCGTTGTTTAAAGTAATTTCATAGACTGGATACAAAATAAAAGTTCCTTTATTAATTAGTATTTTCATACGTAATCACATTGATATTATTGAAGTCAAAACTGACACATCAGCGTTATTTCGTAGTTTTTATAACATCGACAGTTGTTTTTGCGATGTCTTGCGTTACTTTGATCGAGGTAAACATATTCTCGATTCATAGGCGGCGCATATTACAATTTATAAGGGAGATTTTAATTTTGGCATTTGCGTCGTAATTGAACAAATATTTTTTGGATTTATATGTCTTATTACATAAGTGTCTCTTACCATTCTTAATATTTTTTACTATTATTTCACATACACCCTGTATGTAGGTAGGTATATATACGGAAAATATATATATAGCTCACATGAAAATAAGCCCTATTAAAAAACCTGCATCATATTTTTTTGGGTGTTTGTCATTTCTAATGTTTGCTTTAAACTCTGCTCACACTTACATAAGTAAAAGACGTTATACTTTTTTATACAAATGATATTAATAAGGGATGGAATGCATTATATCTAACATGCATTTTATATTTGCTCAGCTAGAATAAATAAAACGGATAGTGCAGTGTATAGAGACAGTATGTACATTCATTTCTTGGCTTCCATGTTTATGAACCACTATATATAAGGTACTATTTATATTAATCTGCACAAAATTGCTGCATAATTTTGTGTTTTCAAGCTTTTAAGGATTAAAAGAGGTGTTCATCCACTGCAGAAAAAGGCCGGTAGGAAGATTAGAAATACATAGTAGTAGCTAAACTGAAAAGGAGTTTTAGAAGTTTTGTAAAAAATTATTACTAATGACGAATATGTTAGAAATAATAATAAATTACTGAACTCCGAATGAATATAACTTCGTGTACATATCCGTTTTTATTAAACGCAATGATTTTAAACGCAAACTGTCGTTTTTACATAAATGCTTTTCTTGATAAAAAATCATCTGCTTTACCTTTAGTAAGGCGTTTAATATGAGACAAACTTATTCTGTTTTGGAGTATAATAATTTATTATTGTATTTTAGAATATAATAATGTTAATGGGTCAATGATAAATAAATAACAGCATTTCATATTTAGATCAGTATTTCGATTACCTGGTATTCATGAAATACCTACACCTGGCATATGTCTACTTTCTGACGCCTGTCCATCTTAATTTTTGTGACAACTTTAGCTTAACTTAAACTGTAGGTAATGGTAAACGATATCAATATTACTTGATTTACAAGGGAATACTTAGATACAAGTGACACATTCCGATTTCCATGAAACTTCACAAACTGAAAAAATATCTTAAAATAAAAAGTAGGTATTTTTAGAGGCTTAAGCGCCCGGTTTTGGGCGCCACCTTCTTCAAAGTTTGACCAATTTTTATTAATATCTTCGAAATCATAACATATATTAAAAGATTATTTAGCATAATTTGCAACTTGTTAAATGATCCCAAAGATAATAGCAAGCCCTCTATACTCCCCATTTTTTTATAACATTTTTTCTTAATTCACCTCAAATAAGTCGTATTTAAAGAACGATAGTGTATAATAATTTTAAAAAGTAATAATAAATAATTAATAATAATAGATATTCAATTTATTTTTTTAAGATTGTGCAGAAAGAAATTGTGTAACTATGTGTTGTAGAGTGTAGGAATGCCCAATACCACCTACAGTTTTCTAATCTTTTGGAGCTAAAGTACGACTGGAGTGTATTTCAAGATTAAATCCACTCTCGCCCGCGTTGTACACTTTGCCTCCGCTAATGTAATAAAATTTTCACCTCATGTGTTCCGTAACAGTGCACGAACAACGAGTAACAAATGTTATTATCTTTCGGAATACAATATTATATATATTTTTAAAATTCCATATGCACCAATATCCTGCCTTCTGTAATTTTACCTTTAGCTTTTAGAACCCACCGTCGAAGATCCATGTTATGAATTATTTTTTCATCGATAACATTATTTTCAAATTTTGTTAGGACTCATTATCAATTACATATACATAACATAATTTCTGTGCGAAACGTTATTGAAATTGAAATATTATATTATTGTGCGATTTATATAAGTGACTGATTATAGACACTTCATGGTGTTGCTCGCGTTGGTAGGTACACAAAAATAAATTGAATATCTCTTATTATTAATTATTTATTATTACTTTTTCAAATTTAGTGTACACCATTATTTTCGACACAAATACCACCATGTCAATAACAAAAAAAAATAAGTATAAAAAAATGGGGACTGTAGGAAGTTCGGTGCTCATATTTTGAAAAGGACCAGTGCCGTGTGGGGGGGTGAGGCGGCGAGGCAACCGCCTAGGGCGGCAAATGAGTAAGGCCGACATTTCAACTTATTATTTTAAGAATAATCGCTAGAATACCTCACAGGGCGCCAAAATTCAGTGCTGCCTCACCAGTTCTAAATCCACCACACGACGCTGAAAAGGACAGGTCATTCGTATTTAACTTGAAGTTAAATGTTAGTATAGGATTTCTAACAAAGAAATGCAAGTTATTAAAGGGGAAAGGACAGTTTTTAAAGAGAAAGTGGATAAGCATCATCACAATTCAGATTCTAGAGAAGTTTCTCGAATGTTTTCCTTATTTTTCGATAGAAGTAGTATATCGGTCAACTTATAACAGATGGCTAATCAGAAGAAGTTTTGTAATAAGTGTCCAGAAAATGTTCAGTTAAAGCTGAGTGTGCTCAAGAGTGAGTCCTAACGCATCGTTGATGTTCTTTGATCCTAGTTTCAATTGAGTGTTTGGTTTCATCTATCTATACTGAACCACAACCACATAGAATGTTATAGATGCATTTGTGAAAAAAATAATATAGCAAATATAGCGGATATTTTTGACCAATGAAAGAATTTGAAAAGTTTTATTTATCTTGAAGATTTAAAGATGGTTTTACTATTTCATTTTTGGAGAATTCTCCCGATATGATCAGTAACAGTGCACGAACAAGGAGTAACAAATGTTGTTATCTTTCGGAATACAATATTATATATATTTTCAAAATGCCATATGCACCAGTATCCTGCTTTCCCTAATTTTGCCTTTGGATTTTAGAACGCACCGTCGAAGATCCATGTTATGAATTATTTTTTCATCGATAATATTATTTAACTTTCAATGCCCATTGTGTGACGACTTTAAATAACAAAAATAAATTAAATCTAATTGCTAATGGGATATTGTATGCTCAAAACAAGTTACGGGAATTGCTCAATGTGACCTCCATTTTGTTGTTCTAAGATTACTAACCTTTCCTCCAAATTGTACACAGCATTCCGTAGCATTTCTGGTTGGATTACAACAATTTGCACCGTAATATTGTGTTTTAATGCTTGTAGCATTTTGTCGTCTTCTAAATGCGAAACTTTTTAAATAACCCCACAATCAGTATCCGTTGGGCTAAGATCAGGTAATCTTGGTGGCCATGAAATTGCCTAATGTCTATTTAACACATGAAAAACGGTGATTAACACTTCTTGGGCTGGTCGGAAAATGTGTGAAGGGTCTCCATCTTGCATAAAAAAGATGTTTTCACTTCAGTGGTGTTCGCTTTGCAGCTGTGGAATAATATGCAAGTATTGTTCACCGTTTACAGTTACAGATACGGCTTCTTTATTCTGCATTTTATTGTAGAAATGTGGACCAACAATAAAATCAGTTATAAACCCGCAACAAACGGCGAGTTTCTTGTCATGAAGACCTTCTTGAACGATTTGCAAACCAGATTCTAAAATTTTAAGAATTGACTCCACCATTCAGGGTGTGCAAATGTGCTTGATCCGTCTATAAAATACGAAATAATCATTCGGGTTCAATTTCGATCCGACGCACTATTCGCAAAGAAAAGTCGTAGCTAGTAGCCAAATCTGCCTCTTCTAATGCTAACAGTATTTTGAGTTTATGTATATGAATACACTTTTAGAATTTCGCGTAAAATTTTCCAAACCATGGTATACGGCACTTGCAATCGCTTGGATATCGCATTTGCACTGCTGACATCACTAATTCAGATCTTCTTTCAGATATATGTACATATGTAGGTAGGTCAATTACAGACTCTTTTCTTTCAAAAATGAAATCGTCGTAATCTAGCGGTGTAATTTCTGCAGCATTCATAATAACAGTGAACTAAACCAATTATTATTTGTAAATCAGTGCTATTACAGTTTGATTCGTTTGAACTCTCCGTTTGCTTGACCTTTAATTTCAAAATAAAACACCAAATTGAATGATTTCGTTTTGACATTCGTATCAAAATAATAATAACAACATTTTTGTTTCCCAATGATAGATACATTGTTAAATAGTTATAAAAATTTGAAATCTATGTCTGACTTTATGATAATTTCGTACATTTCGATATTTTCGTATACAAAGCGTTAAACAGGCGCCCCGGTGTAGAAGTACTATTATTGTTTCTTCATTCAAATAAATTTATATTTTTTCATAACGTGCTGTCATATTTTACATACACTTTGTCTACGTACTTTCTATATTGTAAAATAAATTTTCGAACATAGCTAGTATCCCACTATTATACGACATATGAATTATATCTTTAGAAAGTTAATTTTACTAATTTATGAATAGAATAATATTTATAGAAATAAATAACCTCATCATTAGGTACGAGCCAAGTAAATGTTTTTATTAGGATTACCGATTACATTGCATACTTTTACTCGATATTAGTATTAGAAACGTTTGTAGCCTAGCCGGAACTTTGTAAAGAGTAAACAACGTTCTCGATAGAATGCACAATTTAGGAATTAGCAAAATACTTTATTCATTTCATTTCTTTTGAAATAAATGAAAAATGTCTTCAACGGTTTCCATGGAAATAATGTCGGTGAAGCATAACTAACAATAGGTACCTGATGTACAGATGACGTGAATTACTGTTAATTAAACTAACATAAAATTTAACTAGCGTCTCCACTGCTAGTGCACACATGGTCATATCAATTTTCATTATAATTAACTTATTATTGTTACAGAATCTGTCTGCAAAACAAAGCATAAATCTAGCGGTGTATGAAAATAAAAATAGTTATTGAACACTTCCGGTAATATACCGCTCGCAAATTATGAAATATTGTCGTTTTGTTTATCGTGTATATTTCAATATCAGACGGATTTTTAAAAACGCCTGTTCAATATTAACTAATATATTTGATACACCTACAATATAATACATATATGTAACATATATTCATTTACGTATCAATATCATATGTGTATATATTTCTATTGGGAAGTCTATTATAGAATGATAATTAATAATAATTTAATATCAAAAACTCGTGGAATCGTGTTTAAATGTCGGGCGTTTAATAATACCAATTTTTTTTTTTTTCTTAGAGACGTATAGACACATTACTCCTCAATTTTTAGTCTCCTCTCGTATTAACACTTAATTGTTGATCATTCCTTCATATTAAAGGTCAAATCTCCGAAATGGCATTTGCTGAAATAGTTTGTTGACAGTAATAGCAATTTTAAAATTGCAAGAGCCGTATAGTTGCATAAGCACCCAAAAACAACACAAACTGAAAAATCTAATTTTAGAATATTGAATAGATGTATAGAAAAAGTAAGAAACCAAGAAAACGGATTGTAGGTAATTTCCTGTAAATATTATTGTGATAACTGTTTTATTTATAGTTTTAAAGCAGCACCAATTTCAAAAATATAAAGTAAAAATACATCTCCAGCCAAACACTTCTAAACGATCTCTATATTTTTACAAATGATGATATTGTTGGTTAAAGAGTGCAGAACTTATGTCTTTGTTTTTTTTTGGCATACAGAAATATGATGATATCTCACATAAATGAAAAAAACTTCGTTGGTTGAACATGCTTGGCAGAATTATTTTCCGCTCTTTGAACTTGTTTCATAAAATTTTGGGAGATAAAAGTCCGCCTGATCTTCTAAATAAAATAAGATTGTGGTCATTTACAACATAATATGCATAATATGTATACAGATTAAACATATTATTACTCCTCCTGCCCATAAAAGTATCGTTTTTGAAAGATTTTTTTTGTACAACGTACATATATATGCATTATAATGGCTTACCATTTAAAGTTGATGAGCGTTCTTGCGTTTAAGTGTGATACTTAGGGATCTGTTGGTACTGTTTAATCAATGTGTTCGTTCTGGATTTCCTTTAGATAGAGTGTATGTGCATATGTGAATATTGGTCCTATTTATGCTTAATCTTTACTTTTGTTGTAAATTCAATTATAAGCAATCTCTTTTGGTGTAGGTATATATTTATATTTTATATATGATTTTTTATTAGAATAATTGTAACATTGCAGAAATAAGTTTTAATTTGAGCATTAAATTCTTGATTATATTACTGTTTTACTGTACAGTTCCTCCGATTTTTTTATAGCGATATCTAAACATAATAATCTAGAAGTGCATACTATTAATAAAATCCATAAATTAATTAAACATACTGCATTGAATTTGAAATAACAGTTAAACGTATTGGATTATAAAACATAAAATCTATAACATTCTCATATTATATAACTCTTCACATAAGAGTGAAGGCATCATTTATGTAACAAATAATAATAATAATAAAATTGTCGTACACATAGGTACATACATATGTAGGCATTAATTATACGTTAGTACTTGCTACATGGACAATTATGAAATGTAGGTGCAATGAGAAAAACACCTAGTGAAGTGTAGTTGACTACTACATGTATATTCCGGCAGCTCCAAACACCACAACTGTTAAATTAATTCGGGATACATGTTTCGACGATGCGTAGATTTCTGTTATAAATCGAATACCGAATGAGTGAAAATTTTTGCAAACTAACGTTAGATCCCTTCTACAAAGTACTTACAATACCCCAATAATAATTAGGAGCGCATCCAAGTAAGACAAAAATTTCGAAAAATGTGCGAATTAAATGTTCAAATAATGATAAAAAAAGAATTAAAAATTGTTACGGGTTTTAGAGAAAAAGATTGTTTCTATTTAAAAGTCGACAAAGGAAATAAGATAGTCATTATGCATAAACCTGAGTATTACTCGCGAGTTAAACCTTATTGTTGTCCGGATCGTACATACAATTGACTAAGAATCTATTACTGTCTATCATCAGAGACGCAAAAGATTCTATTATAGAATGTCCTAATTTAATGAATGGAAATTTAAAATTCAGATTGCTTCGCTGTAAGCCTACTAGTCTGTAAATGTATTATTACTGCAAATTCACAAACCCGGAATGTCCGGAAGACCCATAGTGTCGAGAATAAACACCTCTACTTACCATTTGTCCAAATGGCTGTCTAATGAATACAATAATTTGACTTTATACACTGAAAACTTAACCGTCCAAAATAATGCAGTAGGAAATTCGTTATCCCCTGTCATTGCGAAATTGTTCATGAGCAAGTTCGAAACTGACATAAAGAGTGAAAACGTATATTTCCTTAGAGTTTGGTTTAGGTACGTTGATGATATTTTCGCCCTTTGATACTAACAAATCTAATCTTTAAGGTTTTCTCGAGAAATTAAATTCAAAGTTCGCTTCCATTACATTCACTGCAGAGTAAGAAGTGAACAATGAGCTTCCTTTCTTAGATATGCTAGTTATTAGAAGTGCACGTACCAAACTAGAAGCAGACATCTGCAAAAAGAAACCAATACACACAGCGTAATTAACATAAAATGTACGCAATTAACTTCTTGGGTAAAATATTAGTCAAGTTCCCGTTAAATAAAGGGAGATTTCAAGATTATAGTAGATTAAGCAGATAATAGTAATTTTTCTTTTACTTATGGCGACGATCGCACGCTTAAAATGGTCCAATATAGATAGTGCGTTCGAAATGTCACGACTTTAGTCTCATCTGCAAATCGCAACAAGAAATTTATTAAACTGCCCTTTCATCTTATCACAAGGGGACCGAAGCACCCTCCTCAATAATATAACTAAAATGTGTATTATACAACTAATAATATAATAAAAAATCTTAGGAAATTGCAAAGACAAGGTAGACATGAGACAATAGTCTGGAATTTGCAAAATTGTATGTAAGGATAGTGATCAAGTTAATCGAAACCAAATATAAAGAGCATGTAGCCCATTTTCGGTTTGGAAGAGTTGCATCTTCCGCAGTCACTCAACACCTTATTAGGAACGGACGCCATATCGAGAAAGATAGTCTCGAATTAGTAAAAGCGATTAATTCGCCGCGAGAACTTGATGCGTATGAAAGCCTATGTATGTATATATAAGTAAATACGAGAAATTAATGAAACGAGAGCCGTCTATGTGTACTGGGAAACCCAGTCTTGTTTAAAACACTCACAAGTAAAGACAGGCAAAAGTTGTGGTAACCGATTTAAATGAAATTTGGTGAGTTTGTAGACTGATGCAGTGTAAGAACAACTTTCATGGATGCTAAATCGCCCGTTTTCGAGGGTCGGGGCGACCAACAGCCAACGCTACCTTTCGCTATTTGCTTTAATATCTCCAAAACTATAAGACATATAAAAAAAAGTTAAGATAAATATATAACAGTTTTATGAGTACTAAATGATAGCGACAATAGTTTGCCTGTCATAGTTCTTGTTTTCCAGAAACAAACCCCACCCCCTATATTTTTTTTTTAATTTTTGTCGGTCACCACCACTTGCCTGTGTTTCTTTGTCAGTAAGGTGCAGTATCGCTAACATATTAGCGATTGGGATTAGTTTTAGGCATGAGTGATTAGGGTATTATAAATACTTTGTAGAAGAGATGCTATTTTAACGTTAGTTTGTTAAAATTTTCACTCATACGACATTCGCTTCATAATAATGATACACGCAACGTCGGAACACGTAGATCAAGTTAATTTAACAGTTATGAGGTTTGAAGCTACCGAAATATATCTGTATTAAAGAAGCCCGCAGTCCTTGAAGTCACATCATAGACTTCAGAATGCAACGTTAACTTTAATTTCATTCTAAATTATATCACAGTCTATACATGCATTATCATAAACATCGAAGAATAAAAACTATGAACAGTAGAACAGTCAATGGAAATTGTCTTTTATATAAGAAACTACATGTTTTAGTAGTATACATAATTTAGCTTCCTTATATTGGGCCTAACCAAAGATTTTAATGGTAGTGGTATTAAATTATGAAAATTGTTACGGTAAAATCTATAACCTCTCATAATATGTTCAGTTGTTTAGATCATGCTTATTGCAATACCACATACTAATAACAATACACAACTATGTCACAGTCACATTGGCAACAACTGCATAGGTAATGATGGTAATGGTAACGTATCTACTGGATTATTAGATGCAGATGCAGGTATATACCTACAGGATGTACTTAAAATTAAAGTAAAAAATATGAAAAACGGAAAGATATTGAAAGATATTATTTTATTAAACTTAAACCCAAAATATTTTGCACAAATTTCTTTCCAGGCGCGAGAAAAAAAAATAATATTGGCACAAATTCCTTCCCAGACGCGAGAAAAAAATGGCAAAGATATTTATAAAATATTCGTCGCGCCACTGTGTTTTAACGAATATATGTAGCACAGAGCAGGTGTACCGATAGGCGATATTTAATATGTGTGCAACGCAATATCAGATTCAGTCTGTTTCCAATGTTGTATGTGGACGTTTTGGGCGACTTTCACACGGCATGTACTGTACGATATGAATTTCATTTATGGTAAACCAGATGTAAATGTTAATCAAAGATGTCTTAGGTATCGGCAGCGCTTTCCAAATCATGGAGCCCCATCTCACACTTGCATAACGGATGTCGTGTTTAGATTACGGGAAACCGATAGATTGTTGCCATCTTACGAAAGTCGTGGACGTGAAAGGGCCCGTAGGGTATTGCGTACTGGAAAAGACTTCCTGGACCTTATTGACAGAATTCCAGGTGTAAATACACGAAAGGCAGCACGACAGTTCGCGGTATCAAGAGTAATTCCATAATTGGATACATTTAAAGTAAAAGTTCCTTTATAAATTAGTCTCCGATAATATTTTTATACGTAATCATATGTATTGATGTTATTGACCCTTGCATTCAAAGCTATTTAAAGAAGCTGACACATCAGCGTTATCTCGTAGTTTTTATAACATCAACAGCTGTTTTTGCGATGCCTTGCGTTAGTTCAATCGAGGGAAACATTCTGCATTCATAGGCAGCGCATATTACAATTTGTAAGGGGGATTTTAATTTTGGCATTCGCGTCGTAATTGAACTAAAATTTTTTGGATTTATATTCTACATAATTGTATCTTATCATTCTTAGTATGTTTTACTTTTACATATTTTAAAGACACCCTGTATATATGATTCGAGACCCAGCCGATTAAGTACGTCATGAACCTCCACAATGTAAAGCAAGTAAGTGTAAGAGTCATATATGCAAAGATCAATCCAGCAAAAATAATTATTCCTATTCGGTACACTATATTTGTAGTAGCAGCAATACCAAAAAATTTGTTGAAATCAAAACCACAATTTATAGCAAGCTAAGAGATCGAATATGCGGTATAAAATAACGTCGATGGATGCCACAATATGTAATAAACACAAAAATACTTATAATAGGCGTTTATGGTCTACAGTACAATGAAACGTGTAACGTGATCCGTTGCTAATGCTCGATCTAGATTCATTGTACTCTCGTTATTAGGGTGATTCCAGCAGTAGACCATGAGCGCCTATTATAGACATTTTTAGTGTTTATGTGGTATAAAGACGAATGCATTAGAACACGACTGAAGGTCACCACCTAGTATATTATAAATGTAATGTATCTTAGTACAATACTTGGTTCACGACTCGAAGACGTGCACGTCATGAATGACATCACAATAAAGTAGCCAAATCAACTTGTTTTTGGGTTAGAATTCGTAGGTTGCTGTCAATATCGAAATATTTTGGTTGTAACTTCAAAAATCGCAAATACTTCGATTAACAGGAATGAATTGTAATAAAAATAACAACTATCTATTTTTTATTTGTACTCTATAAAAATGATCTAATATAATAAAAATAGGTGAAAAATTTGTATCTCTAAATAAAAATTATTTGCGTGTTTTTAAACATGCTAATTATTTGATTCGCCGCTTAATTGATTCAAAGTGATATACAGCCGTGGCCATATGTTATAGTCCAGGAAGGTAATTTTCAATTATAAGAAAAGTAAACGTAATAAAGTCAAATACAAGGTCTGTTACTATACGATCCTGTTTGCAGGAATCGTTTTACGGTGTTTTGCACTGCACATTTAGAACATTTCATTTGTTTTGCAATGTTCCGTTGCGATATTCCCTGTCTGTGCAGTAAAACAATTTGGCCTCGCGCTGCTTCATTCAATTGAGGTTTTTAGGCATACTTGTTTCAAACATGTTAATAAACAAATGTAGGTATATTAAGAATACTTTAATTTAATTTATAATCAAAAAGGGACACAACGATCTCTACTGTTTCACGAGTTAAAATAAACTAAAATATTATATTTGCTGTACTCCTTACATTTTTTTTTATTCATCGCCGTTTCTAGGAAATGTTTTTTACAAATTCTGTACCTTCTCACGGTTTACTACCACCTAAAACGAGACACTTTACTTGGAATTTCGATAATAGCATAAAAATATGATATCTAGGTATTTTTCGAGGTGGACTATAGCATATGGCCACGGCTGTATACCAATGATTTCAATAAACCGAATCCGTGTTGTACGGATTTATGTATACAGGATATCAAATTAATAGTGTCGGAAAAATAAACAGTATAAAACTAATATCACAAGAAAGGTAAATCTAAAAAAAATACGATCGTATATTAAAATAATTTTTCCTTTAATAATTACCGAATTTTGATAAATAAATTTTGTTGAATCCGGGTCTGACACGTGTGTACAAGAACAAAAAAAATCTAATAGACATAAACAGAAATTTTTATCAGTAGAATGATATGTAAATAAATGTTTATTGTACTCTATGAATGCATTTGTTTACGAAGCAGCTTTGCTGCTCTATGAATTGCGCATGTGGTCTTTTCACAAATATTCTATTTATAACAAGGTCACACATTTATTACAGACTCCATTTCGACCTGTTTTTTTCGTAGGAATCAGGTGTTTTTTTTTTTCATTATTACCTAATGATCTGGTAATTAATAATTTACTATTTGAGATCGCGTTCGTAGTTAATAGTTTTTTTCTTTTTAAATAATTTGTGGTAGTCTTAAAGAGAACTGTTTGATGAGAAACAGGACAAAAACTTAGAGTAGTAATGTCCGCAATTACTACCACGAGTTCCGGATGCACGCTTCTGTGCGACGGCAAAACTTATCATAAGCTGTGCCGCTGTGACAACACACTGTCGAAGAGCCTCGACGTCTAAAATTTCCCGTCAACGACCATAAACAAAGTTTTTCAGGTATCCTCACAAGAAAACGTCCAACAGATTTAATTCGGAATTTCGTTGTGGCCACAGAATCGGGCAACATGTGGAGGTGCCCCATCGTGCATGAACTGCATTTGCCGTCGTACATGTAGTGCTATGTCATACAAGTAATCGGGTAACGTATTTTGCAGACAATTTGAATGATCTACCGCATTTAAGTTTTCAGGAAGTACATGTGGCCCAAATAAATGATTGTCCAATATTCCAACCGATACATTTATTGATGTCCTATGTTGGAATGAACTATGATGGATATTTTGTGTTTTTATCGGCCCAGTGATAAATATTATGGTAATTCAGTACACCATTTTTTGTGAAGGAGTATTCATCGGTAAACAGGATCGAAGAAAAAATGTTATCCTGTTTCTCCGTAGATTAAAATTATGTCCATGTACTCAGTATTCGTATAACTTGCCATAATGTACACATAAGACAACGAATACCTGTGAATGACTCAATGTTCTGCCGGTGTTGTCCATCCACTTATGCGTTGCGCACGGGCAACAGGGCCGGACTGAGATTGAAAAATATGATTTTCTGGTTACTACGTGGACATAAAGTATTAATTTTTTGGGATTTAGGTTTCCATGCCATTAACTTTGACCCGCTTTATTTTCATAGACTATTCAGTTGACACCCTGTATACACGAGAGAGGTTTACCGTGGACGATTAATTCTAATTTAGCATTAAACTGGCAGTAAACATTTAGTACATGTAAGGAGTATTCATCAATAAATATGATACAACGTTATAATTTAGGCGTTTTTTTAATATACATTTTTAATGCATATACGATTGAAATTTAATCATAAATGGACGCTCTTGAAAATTGACAAAACGCTATAATTATCTAATATGTTAAAAAGGCTAGTGCAGTAGTTGATTAATTACGATATCTTTGTTAAATGACATTTTTATTTGATTACGGCATTTTTGTTTAATTAAGATATTTTTATTTAGTTACGTTATTAAAGTATCAATAGAACCAGTTTAGAAAGGTTTGAAAAATTACAGACATCGATTTTATTGTTGCTACGTACGGTGCAAAGTTTCACAACCTACATGTTTAATTTAAGAGAAGCTGCCACTGGATTACTATAATTTACTGTAACTATTTTAACTTTCAATTTAAAAGGATATGTATGGATATGTATCTGAATTATGGTCATTGACTAGTTTATATGTATGTACATAAGTACTAACCACGGAGTTACCACAAATATCATTTATTTGCAGATTTTGTTATTTTAAAATTTGTTTAACAAATTTACGTACTTGCTTATGTCGTATGCGTGGTATGTATCCACCTATTTTCGTAGGAAATGAGCTAATAAAGCAATATTTGTGGACCAGAATTCATAAATATATAGCAGATACGACAAACAACCCGATTCAAATAATTTTTTTATACGTATTCCTAATAAGTAGACCCATGTCCATATTTTTCGCCTTTGTGATGTGTAATGTACACATTTTGTTGAAATTGTCTCCATTTGTTTGCATTAAAAATGATAGAGCAATTGTTATATACATATCTTCTTTTCTATCAACAGCATCTATGAAAGCGCATAGAAGCATCATTTGGAAATATGTATCTTTATGGAAGCATGACGGCATAGGACATTATTAATGATATTGTTTGTTGTGTTTTAAGAATATTTTATTAATTTATTCGTATATGTAATTTTAAACTTTACAAACAAAATTACATTTTATTACATTTTATATACTAATGTTTACAAATATTAAAGACGGACTTCACTTTAGATGATGTCATGCTAGTGTTAACAATGAACCTACACGTACGTATTTTACATATTTACAACTTATAAAATTACCATAATTCCATTAGCATGGAGTGCAAAATTATTTCTTTTCTTCTCTGTTCTCCTTTCAACAAATATGTATTGGATTTTTGGTTTCATCCGCCAATTTATAAACACGCAATTAATTCAAAAATCTTTTAAAAAGAACTTCAAAGGGCATAGGGCTTCTACAGCTCCTTCAAGAAAGCCTTAATTCTCTGAAATGGAACAACTCGGATTTGTATTAAGACCACCGCACCGACGTATGACACCAAATAAATTCTCCGAAGGATTAGCCCATCTACTGCAACAATTAATAAAATAAAACAATTGATAATAACAAAACTTACCCCGAACTTGTGCTTCTTGTGTTCATAACCTCACCTTACTCTACTACAATTTGTAATCACTACGTCATCATGATTTGCATTCTTATTGATTTTTATTGTGTCCTCGATATTGTACACCGTTGGCATATCACTTCCTCTTACAGTTAATCATAATTATTGATAGATTTCTTAATGATAAGAGCAACAAAAAGATTTTTTGGTGAAAATATCGCTATAAGCTGGCTCATATTTCATATCAAAACCTCTTTTGATGTTTGATTATAATTGCTTTAAATATAAAGCCTACAAACACTTGGCAACAATACTATATTTAGTTTACCATATGCCTCGAAGGTGGCGTGCACATCTTGCCCAAAATTTCAAATTTAAAAGAAACGCCCGTGCCTTAGACCCTTTCCTATTCGAATATGCACTGGTCATCACCATAAAGGACAAGCACATGAGTAGGTTATCTCTAACCTACTGTAAATTTTCTTTAACATTATCAACAGATGATGCAGAAAAGATTAAATATCAATCCCAGCAAAATAATAATTATGCTTTATGAAGAAAATATTGGATATATTGTTTATAAACGGTGAAGCACTAGTATTCTGAAGTGAAGCCAAAATCTGGAAGTAATCGTTGATAGGCGGCTAAGTTTACATTGCTACAACGTTGTTCTCTCTAAAAGCTCAAACCAAAAATAATGTACGGATCTTTGATAATCACATGATCAGAGAAACGACGATGCAACTCAATTACAGAAGTTGCAGTCTAGACATCACAGAAGCAATGCGAACTTACTCTACTATCTCAATAGAAGTGTAACTATTCAAAACAATACCGGTAGTAGTCCAAAGAAGTGCCGCTTTTACCGCTTTCTATATAGTTCTATTAATTACTACTTAAAATAAGGTGACTTAATCTGACTTCTATGGATTCTAGCAGATCTCCTAAAAGAAGCTGAATTATTATACAAACGCAGAAATAGTCTTCAAATTATGGTGTGAACTACTGTTGAGAATACTATTTCGAGGATGCGAAAAATAGAGTTCTGATGTATCAAAATTTGATAATGAAGTGGCAGTTGAAGTTCTTGGTCCGATTAGTAATTTCTCAAAAACCTGAGATTATTCAAGCAATTTTCTAAACGAAATTAGACGCCACAGATTTCTACGTGTACAAATATCTCAACAATAGTATGAACAAACCAAACATCTGTATCTTTACCAATAGCTAAGCGACAGCTAATCGGGAGCCTAAACAAGTCTGGAAACTCAACGCAAGATAACTAACCAACTACAAATAACATGATATCTCTGATTATAGAGAAACTCAGTGCTATACAAAATACTGCAGCAGATGAGCCTAGACAATACGGAGTCATACATGTCATTGAAGTGGTTCTTTTTACTGTTTTTAAAAGCAAACTTAGGAAAAAAAGTTCAACAATTGAAGGTAGAGGAAAGCGAAGACGTAAGCTAACTCGCCAACCGGTCATTGTCGTCGACCTTCTCCAAACGATAAACAAAACGATTCATTTACATGCTATAAGTATTGGATTATTATTTATCAAAGTATTTGATGTGTTCTGAAAATCGGTCTGATAAATTATGATCCAATCACGTGAATTTATTTATTTAACATTGTTTAGTTTTACGCAATTGAGCTCAATTTTGGAAGGTATAGATTTAACAAACAAAAATTTCGTAATGGTATCCTGTATATCATTATTAACAAACGTTTATTAAAATAGTAGTTATACATACATTGATTTTGAAGACACGATGCTATTTTACAACAAATGTATAATTATATCTATTATTCATTACCGTATTAATAATACAAATTTACCTAAATTTCACAATATTTCATTAAATAAGGATAACTGTTCCAACTACTTATACAACATATTAATTATTGTCCTTGGTTATCTCGCTATGCAGATGCATTGCGTGTAACGCTTTAGGTGAAACGGATGAACTTGCATAAAAGGTGAAATATTACTGACTACTACTATGCTCAGTTGATAAGCTATTATAAATCGAATATGAGTATGCTTCCCTGCAAATACTGATGCGAAGTTGTACAATAAGAGAAAATCGAATTAAACACCACCAAATTAAAATTTTTGTGATAGCATTCAGTGGTAGGCCAAAAAACACTTACTTATTGAAATTATTACAGGTTATACAAAGAAAAACTGTGAATAAACATTTTGAAGTACAGAATATTGTGCTAGAGCTTATTCCAATTAGTTATTTTTTACTTAGCTACTGAATTATCGAGTTATAATCTAAATGTTAGTGTCAAATAGAAATAATTTTATCATAATAAGTGTATTATACGGTCCTTGTTCGTATATGGTACGGCAATATTGCACAATAACTGTTTATTTGTGTAACTCAATAACACTACATAATATGACATAAACATGCATCAGTTATACCTCATATGTCTATTACTGCTAACGCCAATTATCTATGTATATACAGTGTGTAAAGTGATGGGGTTTCCTATAGGGAAAACTTTTTTAATAAGTATATGTTTTAGGAGAAAATCTTATTCTTTTTAAAAAATTTTGCTTCTATCGAAACCCCTTGTAGACAGAGAAAATTCCAGTAATCACTTAGTTGAATTGGAAATTATGTCGAGTTGTTGAGTGTAACGAATGTTATATCAGTATCGTATTACCCATGTAATTACTCGTTAACAAACGCCATTTACTGACAGTTCAACGAGCTTAATTTCAAAAAAATGTTGACGTTAGAGCAGCGAATCTACCTGATAAAATGTTGTGGTATAGGCGAAGTCTCATATAAATATGCAATCCAGCTATTTAATAATAATAATAATATCGGCTTTATTAGGCGGTATTCATTTTTACAATGTTCTTCCATAAAAGCTGACAATTAACTACAATTTTGACAATACATTTGACATTTCACATTTTAAGATTACAAATCTAATATAATTTCGAATAAAAACCTTTCCACCTTTCCAATAGTTTCTACATTGCCTTCATCTTGGTAATGCCTTCTCATTACTCAAATGTAATTAATTATTGTTTTTTACATATATTTTTTAACATACACATCTTGCATTTTCATCAATTGTCGAATATAAATAAATAAATAAATATCATTCTGTATATTTCAAAGTTTATTAATTTCATATGAAGTCTTACATTTTCTAATCATGAACTAATTATTCTAAATAAAAGTGAAAATTTATGTGACAAAAGTTTGCCAACCTCATCTAATGCAAAATATACGAACGTAAGTGTAAGCAGTACTGCTTTAAAGAAATTAATTTAAAAATTAGATGAAACGGGATCCGTTTCTGATAAAAAGAAGCCTCCCAAAACATACAATGACGATGATGCTGTGACAGTTATGGCTATTGAATCAGCAGTGGAAGCTCCTATGGCTTCTTTACGCCACCGAGCAAACGAACGCATACGTTATTGCAAACAATTTATAAAGCGAACAAAATTTATCCATACAAACCTAGATTCCGGCACACCTTAGAAATTGCAGATTATGCTTTTAGACTTGAGTTTTGTTTATGGTTTGGCGAAAACACTATGGAACATCGTTTGTTTTATCAGAAGTTAATGTTTAGTAATGAAGCAACGTTTTACACATATGGTACTGTTTCCTCGCAAAATTGTAGATATTGATCAAAGGATAATCCCAATTTTGGAAACAACACCAGCAACCAGCGATATAAGAAAGTCAATGTTTGGTGGGGAATGTTGTTCAACGGAATCATTGGACCCTATTTTTTTAATGGAACTTTAAACCAACATAAACAATAATAGTATGGAAAATAATATGGTTACCATGTAAAAAACAAAAATCAGCGCGAATAACTTTAAAACAAACGACAATCAAGGATTTCTGTTAAGTTTGGTCTTAAAAAAACTTTGTAAAACTTTGAAACAGGTTAGATTAAGCGTTATTCAGTTATTGAGGAATAACGAAATCGACAAATACCAATTTGATTTTCAAAATTTTTAAAAATGAAAAAAGTTGAGTCAAATTTAAAGCAAGATTAGTTGCGAGGATTGAATTCTGCAAAATATTCCCCATTTAACCATTGCTCTATATATTCTAATAACCGAGATATCAATGGTGAGTATCGAAATTGGGACACACGGTATATGTACATATTTACAAACTGCATAAAGATCATACTTTCAGCAGAATAAGTAATTCCGATTTATAAACAACCTTGCTTAAACTAAAGTTTCTGGCGTTAGGCATTCCAAAGGAAGGAAATACAACAGTTTTAAGGAGATAGATTTGTTAAATATACAATCTTTTGTCATTTTAATGTCATTTTAAACGATTTCTACGTTGAATGACTTGACTTTATCATAAGTTTCAACAGTCAGCTTTGCGCCAGCAACGTTTTTTGTGATACATAAATATTAAGTAGAGATTATTTAATCTAAATTGAAATACTAACATTATGAAATAAAATTTATCACACTGGTTGAAATTTATAAACAATAGACCACAAACGATTAGAGGATCACGTAGAACGTCGACTTAGCTCATTTCTAGACATATAAATTTTCTTCTATTGTGGTTCCATTAGACGAATAAAGATTAATGGCTGGCTAGTTGATATTTTTAATTTGCATCTGATGGAGTTATAAATTATTAACACTTATTCGCAATTAATGTGTGTGTTGATAGTAGGTACTTCTGTAATAATATAATGTGAATGTCGTTACGTCTTTGCTAATTTTTTAGTTTAGCATATAATCTATCAAGTAACCAATGTAATTATTATTACAAATACAGGAACCTGTTTCGTTACGAAAAAGATATACATATATGCATATGTCAAAAATGTATGACAGCTAGTCTGGCACAATATGATAAATATAAATACATACGTAAAATACCAGCACTTGATTTTTGTGCTTTCAATGACAATAATTTAAACTAGTATCATAGTATAGTTTGATAACTTTTTAACAACTTAAGTTAATAACAAAAAATAAACAAAATCTAATTGTTTAAGGGATGGGATTTACTATCCAAAATTGGTTACGGCAATTGCTCAATATAAACTCTATTTTGTTGTCGTAAAATTACCAACTTGTCCTCCAATGTGTATACAGCATTCCGTAACATTTCTGGTTGAATTGCATCAACTTGCTCCGTAATATTGTCTTTAAATTCTAGTAGCGTTGCTGTGCAAATACGGACAAATGATAAAATCAGTTGTACAACTGCACCAAACGGTGACCTTCTTGTCATGAAGACCTTCTTGATAGACTTCTTGTGAATCTTCTGCAAACCAAATTCTACAGTGTTTAGTATTGACTTCACCATTCAGAGTAAAACGTGCCTCATCTGTCCATAAAATACGGGATAACCATTCGTTCGGTGCAATTTTTATCTGAACTATTACTCGTAACGAAGAATCGTACGTAGTAGCCAAATATCCTTTAATTGAAATTTCAGTTTACATGGATACATTTTGAGAATGTTGCGTAAAATTGTCCAATCCGTGGTATACGGCACTCGTAATCGTTTGGGGCGGTGTCCTGATTTTTGTGAAAAATATAATAACAGTAAAATCCCATTCCTTAAGCAATTAGATTTATGTAGTTTATTTTTTTATTAGCTTAATTTGTGAAGTAGTTATAATAATTTAAAATATATCCCTTACTTTATCTTGTATATTATTTTGGTAAACAATGTGTTAAAGTTGAACATACAGTTAAAGAGATGACACATCATGGACAGAGTCATGATAGATAAATAAAATAGTAAAATTACAACTACGGATGTAAAATTATATTCCCTCTACAATGAGAGAGAAGAGAGCTTTCTATGTGCTTACATTTATCTAATAACTAGAGCGCGCCAATTTCCCTGCAAGAGAGCTGTGTCGGTTTAATAGGGACACAACATGAGCTTGTTACCGATATAAGTATACAAGTAGAGACATTTATTCTATCAGAAATAATTAAATATACATTTGCTTTTCTATTATTACAGAAATATGGAAAAACATACGAAAAATAAGAATAGTACATCTTGTAAATGTATGAAATTAGTGATCGTGTGCACGACAGAGGAATTAAAAAAAAACACTTACCGTTTTAAGCGTCTTCCAAGGATTGACAAACTGGAGAAACTTGATTGTATATTTTCAATGTAAAAACCGATATTGTCTATTAATTTTGTTATTATTGTGCTGCGTACTGCTTACGTCTTCTTTACAGTCTGTTTTTGACCAACACATTAGATATGTATTGCACACTAAACATTTAATTTTTGAGCCATCGTATATTAAATCCGGGAAGTTAACAATAAACTTATTCACTTTATCTAACACCGGTCGTTTTCTCGATTTATGTGTCGACGACATTTTGTTACGTATACTTACATACAGTCTAAGCGCGTACAAGATACATACTGAATGCTTTTTAGTAGTTCTGATGCACTACAATTAGCCTGACATCGGCGCAACTGTCTTGCAGGGAAATTGGTCCGCTTCACTAATAACCGAATAATTTGTTATAAGAATTAACCGACACATGAAATATCTGTGACATCGACTATAATCAGACTCTTGAATGTAGCATGCTAAGAAGGCTAAATTCTCTCTTAAGTAAATGGGATCTTATCACTTGCTCACAGCGAGAAAATTGTGATATTCACTATTATAAATTTTACCACATACTTTACTATACGTAGCAGTTCAAGCGAAAATAAATATTTTCTTATTGTAGCACTTTCTGAGTTAATTCCGCGTTTGATTGTGTCCACATAGACTGTCATCAGAAAAATTCAACGCGAATAGTATCTGTGGTAAACTTTGCCAACGGTTTACTTTTATATGAAAGATCGGTCACAGTATACACAAACTACAAATACATCATAGCGGTGTCTAAAAGTCGAACATTGTTCGTATTATGTTGGGAAGTCCGCCAGGATCTGTTTTGGGTTTTGGGTTCTATTTTATTTTTCTCATATGTCAATGACATCGTGACATGTTTAATTGATTAATTTATTATAATATCGGGATGGTACCTCAACTATCTCTGTTAGTAAATCAGAAGATGCAGCTAAAGCACACAATTTACTTTTGGAAAAACTTTTTAAATGGTTTTTAAAACTAAAAGTATATAAACTTTCTCTGTTTTACTGACACTGCACCGAGATTGCATAATTCGCGTTATACTAAAAGTGAGACTGGACAGGATCATATAGACTGCTATTTAGTTGTGTTATTTATCATACGATTTTCAGCAGCTAGGTGCTAAATGAAATAGTGTGATGAATCTTATGTTCGAGACTGCATTCACTGTTTACGAATATCACCTTCTATTTCTGGTGACTGTTATCTTCTTTTAATTGATTTATATTTTTCTATGTCGCGATAAATATTTTTTCTCTAAATTTATTAATGTACAAAATATCTCAACCTTAGTTGCTAATTTAGAAGAGAAAAAATATTTGCATAACACTTTTCTAACATTTTTTTTTAATTCTTCTAAAGTGACTTGGATTATACTGTAATCTGCCATGAAATTCATTACAAGTTGGCATCATAGACTTTCCTTTCTTAACATATTTTGATCTTCGAGAAGTGATAATTTCAAATTATTTTTACAAAATGTTACCTTGTTATTATAAGCAAATGTTAGTGTTTTAATTTTGGTAATTAAAATTAGTTATATACCTACGCACAATGCATTAATTTTCGCATCTTTGGAATGGAAAAAATATATGCTAAGCAGTTTGAAAAGAATGTGATCACTGGTTAGAAATGGAAGATGGTGTGATGTAAATTGAATGTAATCTCAAACACAGTACCTATGCATAAAACCATTTTATTTGGCGCCAGAAGCAGAATAACGCAATGTAAATAACGGTGATACAGCTGTGGTCGTTTTTGTGTTAGCACATCTTTGCCATCACACGATTTCCTCTATTCTAACCTTGTCATGTAACCGTAACCTTTTGCAGATCATGTTGTTGTTATCCTGATGAAGTTTCCAAAAAGTTATGTAGTGATCCTCTACTCCTCATCTTCTTCGTTCTGCTGATCCTCTACTCCTCATCTTCTTCGTTCTGCTGATTCTTGAGCGATTCATCTCTATACACTACACCCGTTATAGTATGTCTTTAATAAAGAGAGGTTATTAAAGTAATTCTGCTCCGTTTATATCTATCTTCTCGATTAAAGTTATCGGATGCTTTGTAATTTCTATTCATTCTCGTATTAATCTCTGATGCCTTTAACGTCGTAAATGATGCAATAGACTCTATCTTGAATTAGTTAGTGTTTGGAAACCGCAGATCTTTTAGCATTTCCAAGCTGGCTTTTAGCAAATAGGCCATAATAGTTACTAAGATCATTCAGATAAAATATCTCCCACAGATTAAAATTTGGATTTAACACACTTTAACTCTATGATGATGTTTTCTGGCAACCATTCTTTGAAGAATAATCCACCTCAGAGTGAAATATTTTACCTTTATTAAAGGAACCAACTGTGGAATTTTATATCTGTTACAAGAAAGTAATTTATAGGTACAGATGACATGCGATGTTAAGGAGTACACACAACTATAATTGTGAAAAATGATTATATTATGTCCATCATGGCGAACATTATGCCAATGCTAGTTGCAATTAGTGAAGCTGTAGATGTAGTTTACCAGTGATGTGAGTTTGGAAACAATCGCAGCAACAACAATCGCAGCACGCAAACATCTATAATGTGTGCAATAACATAATCATCAGGGTAATAATAAACAGCAACAATCTATTATTATGATATATTAATAGTATGCACTCTCTTGTCTCTCTAACCATAAGATATATACCCCCCTTTTTGCTTAAAAATGAAATATGTGTATGTATAAACACTTTTATGTACTTATTGAAAAATATGTCCTGTAAATCACGAACCTGTATTAGAACCAGTATTTAGACCTATAAGTATACTTACATACATACATATATCACTGTAGCTTTGTCAATCATTTTTACAACATCCATTAGCTCATTTATCATCTGGTATAAAGAGGCTTTTTATGAAATCCAAACCATAAGAATATCACATTACAGACCTGCTACATTCACAATACACCCTTGTGAACCTATACTTTTTTATGTAGACATTACTAACCTTAAATGCCACATATGTTAGGGAAGTTTCCTCACATGTTCCCGAGATATGTGCATGTGTATATACGGCAGGCAACGTATGTATACAGAATTATATAAATCGTTCCATATAATGGAAGACAGGGTTAGAATAAAAGCAAAGAAAAAATAGATTCCCTTTTATTATGCTAAATTATTTCTATAACTCTGTGCATAAAAAGTTTTATCATATTATACAGTTGGACGTTAGATTAGATTAAAATTCGTACTTGTACCTAAATTTGCTCACGATTACGATAACAATAGACTATAAAGCTTGTTATCATCTCGTATAAAAAATTCAAGAGATTGCGATTAAATCCTAATCATGATACAGGTTGCGAAACCTGAAATTCCATTCCATCATATGAGAATACGAAATTTTGTACAATTAAATTCGACGGTAATAATAGATCGATAATCAAATTATAACAACAATAAATTAGTTGAAAAGCACGTGACGATAAATTGGAAAACGAGTGTATATGTACTTTATCTGTGTGTTATTGAAGAACACGCGTTGTTGCAAAATTACTGTATGACGGTGATAAAGTATTTAGCAATTTAACCTTTAAGCGAATCTTGAAATTAATTTGGACGCTCATATTCAGCAGACATACCACATGTTAATGAGATTTACTAAACATATCAATGGATTACCACATGCCAGCAGACGAAGTGATGAAATTCTTTTAGTTCACTTTATCGATGTAAAGTAGTAGGAGTTTTTTCGTTTAAAGGCAATATTGCCGACAGTAAAATATAATTTTGCAAGTTTAACGGGTCATGCAGCATTTTAATTTGTGATAAGTTGATAAATTCAGGCAACGTACATGTGTACGTGTAATCAACGTTGTACATTAAATATAGACGTCAGCTTTGCAAAATTCTGTAAATAGTTCATTCTCAAGACAAAGATTAGTAACTGAATGGTCGATTACTGGAGGTATGCATAAAATTACTTATAAAACATTCGAACAGAAATATGTATCTTTCATATTCGGAAGCATGCATTATTGTTTGCTTTTGAAATACCCGATATAATCGGCATTTTGACTGTAAAGTTATCCATAATGAAGACCAGTACATTTTACAAATAACATTGGAAACGTGATTAGGTATAGCTTCAAAATGATTTCTTAAATTAACGTGTATAGAATGCGAAGATTCAATTTTTTCATAATCTACCTATTTTAAAAATTCTTTCGACTAAACCAAAACGCAGATTTTGCAAAACTTAACATTTGTCGCCGTTAGTTTCAAATTTATTGCATGTACGTTAAAAAATACTTTCTGATAATTTCTGCGTTGCATTCTACAGTAATTTACGAATTTCAGAGTGCCCTCGTTTTTTAAATTCTAATGGCAAGTATCGTTAAATTCTAACACACCATTAGGATGGTTAATGCCAACTTCAGTTACTCGTCTGTAATGCTTTCAATTGTCTATAGAGGCCCTTGTAAATTTTCCGTAATCGTTTTAGTGTATTAATTATTGACGCGAACCAGTAAGTATCTAAGGTTAGTAGTAGCATATATGTATGTATATATGTAGGTATGTTTCGCAAATATTTTAAAATTACGTTAATTACTAACGCAAACACATCTGCTATAATTAATTTCAAACGGTGATGGGCAAAATGTCACGAAATAATTTATTTAATAATAATAATAATAATAATAATAATAATAATAATAATTTATTGTCCAACAGCGTAGGCCAAATTAAGGACAAATTACAAATACAACTAAGTAACATACAGTAGTGTACAAAATAGGCTTACAATCTAGGCAATTCAAAACCAAATTTAGCAATATTTCGATTAACAACTAGACAAGTATGCATTATACAAATCAAGTACACTACAGTGAAATATATCGCAATCCATACAAATGCTATTATATATTTTACACAAAAGATTGACAGGGGATCTTAGCATTAAGTTAGTTCTAGGTAATGGAACCTGAAATGTAATAATACGACGAGCCGCTTCACGAGGAACTAAGAAATATATGTTATTTAGAATCTCAACACAACTAATTTTCCCGTTAATAATACCATGCAGCATTTTCAGACACATCAGACATCGCCTATCTTCCAGTGAGAGTACATTAAATCTTTCAAGGTAATAGGACTGCGGTATACCCCTTGCAGGGTAGACTCCATCTGACTTGTACGCCAAGTATTTCAACAGCTTCCGCTGAACATTTTCCAAAGACGAAATATGTATATTGTACATTGGAGACCAAATTACACTACCATATTCGAGCTTAGAGCGTACGAAGGCATAAAGTAGGGTGATGATTGTGGCAGAATTATAGAACTCAGCAGAAGACCGTATCACAAACCCCAGCATCCTATTGGAATCTGATATGGTTTTAAAAATATGTTTGCGAAATGATAAACAACTATCAAAGAGTATACCCAAATCCTTGATGCACTGGCGTCGTTGAAGTATATCATCACCTATAGAATAATCATAGGCGATAGGAGATAATTTTCGGGTAAAAGATACGACGCTGCACTTGGAGACATTCAGCTCAAGCTTGTTCGCAGTACTCCATTTTTGAATTCTGGACAAGTTAGTTTGCAGAGACAAGCAATCATCAAGACACGTTATAGAACTAAATAATTTTACATCATCAGCAAATAATAGAATAATTATTTATTCGCGAACAGTACCTATGTATATACGAATAACTATATACAGGTCCAACGGCAAAATGTATCATCCAATAGCAAAGGTATTGCAAAAATATCCAATCCGATTATCTGGAATAAACTAATCAATGAACAAAAAAAAATAGAACTATCCATTATCAGAGACACAATACCATTATAATATGTATTACCTAACCCATGTTTCCATTTAAAAATTTTGAAACAGTAGTTCTGTAGAGGAGAAGTGCAATCATAAGTGGTGATTTATACGTCAAAAGATGTCTCCCTAAAAATAAAAATTGACGTCTCACGACATTTTTGTATTGTTCTTATTTGATCACTTATTAAAACTAATTAAAATTATTTTGTTTTAAATAGAATATCCAATTTAAACCAAAAACCATTTTTTGCATTTTAATCAAACTGTTACTGTTAATGTACTATTAATGTACGGGACTCAATATCAGAGCAAATTTATTTTTATTTTATTGGAACCACTTTATGTGAAAAACTTGTCACATTTTTACACCACTTCAAGGTGTAATCATTTTACGATGATCAGGTGTGGGCGATTGTCCGGTCAACTTAAGAAAATTTTGAGATTAAGAAATATAGTACATAATAATAATATTATCCTGCAAACATACATTAAGATGTATTGAAATATACATCCTAAGAAACTAACTAAAGTATGTAAAATTTTATAAAACTTGAAAAAGCCATCCTATCTCATATATTTTCATGCCCTTTCACTTCAATTACTAATTTAGGTAAGTACCTACATGTATTAACTACGGATAAATTGGTGTTAAATTCGACTTGGGCCATATACTCTTGGGTTGCCCAAGGTACTCTCAACACAGAGAATCATGCCTTAGATCTTTAAGAGAGTAGTTAATCCCTTTTTCTACGAAAGTTATAGCGATATTGACATACAATAATTATAAGGTGTACAGGTGCATTTTCGAATTCGTTGTGCGACCTGGGATCAGGATTTAGGAGATTAGAAAGCGAAGGTAAAAATAGTAGTAGATAGAAGTAAGTAGAATCTCAAAAGTGGCTAATGGGAATAGATAATTTTAATTCATTAATTTCATCCTAATAGATACCAGTTACGTTTGTTTATTTAATAGTACGTAGAAAAAAGAATGATTTTAATTAAAGAATTACATATTTCCTAAAATAACTTTAAATCCAATATGTTTTTATTTATCTTCACAATGGATTTTCATTCTGTTTACTGATAAATATAGAACACAGTGACAATATGTAGAGTTTAAATATTTACATTTTAGCGTGTTTTATCCAAGAACGTATACATATGTGTGTAAGTAGATTAAACAGTACCTATTTGCTACCTTCAGGAAATTTGAATATTTTCGAGTTGGTATAAAGTTTACCAACAACAAGTGTATAATGTTTCAAAAGTTACTAAAATTTAGTTTTTAGTTAGTTTCTCACAAACAGGGAAATAATATTGAAGTTGTGGCAATAACATTTTGTTCTGTTGTTGTCATTTAATTGTGTTGTTTTGAAACTTGGCGATCCATTCTTTTCTCTTTGTGCTATTATACGTAATTTAAGAAATCGGTTTCTTTCGTTATAAAAGATATAATTGATGCTGTGGATTTTATGGAAAATACAATAAATTAAATTGGATATAGAATTTATCAAACAAAGCAGCAGGATCAACCTATTCCAAGGAAACACACTAACTCCATTTCGGTATTCCCGATCAACCATCTTTCTAAGAAATATTTTACGATAATGAGGTACATTTTAAGTTAATGAGGTAATAATATATTCCGTTAGAATGATCTTTTAGGACGCAGAAAATACAAGGTGATCCAAAAGTAATGTCGTAATTTGAATTGGATGTCATTTTCTTATAATTGAAAAAAAGAGCTCTGTTTTCATAAAAAGTTTATTTGAAAGTGTAAAACTGATGACATTAATTATTAAAATGATATCGCTCAAATAGGCGCCTTCCGAGTTGATGCATAATTGCACTTGATTTACGCCATTTTGAATTGCTGCACGCAAAACAAATTGGCGATTTCTTCCTCAATGTTAGCTCTCAATACTCGCAATGTTCGTGGTTTGTTGTGGCAATCTCGACGGCCAGTTCAAATCTCCAAAACGGGAGATCACTCGACCTAGAAATTGTTGTCTCAAAATCTTCATAGTTGCCCGAGCTGCGGGAGCGGCGGTTGCTCCGTCCTGTTGAAACCGACAATGACCGAGACCCCGTGCACCAACTTGGGGCAAAAAGCTCGTTTACCATCTGCCTGTAACGCTTACCATCTACGGTTACAACGCTGCCATCTGCGCCTTCAAAAAAATAAAGGCCAATCACTTTTTCACTGCAAATGCCGCATCAAACAGTCACTTTGAGGAGATGTATTCAAAATGCTTCTTGCATTTTATGTAGATTCTTTGTGCTCCAGAAACGCGAATTTGTTTGTTAACATAACCAGTTAAGTGGAAATAGACTCCGTCGCTCATTATGGTTATTGTTGTTTTCCTGATATTTTTTTCCACTTCTAGGTCAAGAAGATGCACACAATTAGGCATCAGCAGACGTTCGTTACAGCGAATTTTGATGAAAGATTTGAAAATGTTTCCCTACAAAGTGCAAACTGTTCATGAATGGTTACCCGCTAACCGTGTGACAAGGTTAAGCTACTGCCATACTCTCTTGAACTTGATGCAAGAAGAGAATGATTTCGTGTCAAAAATCATAATTAGTATATGTATTTTTATGACCTTTTATGTACTTATCTTAGTTTCCTGATATTTTCTTCCACTTCTAGGTCACTTAAACCACTGGTGTTTCGATGAAAGATAATTTATTCCAGAAGCTTTACAATTTATTAGGTTTTCGTTACAACGTCGTCAATGGAATAAAATCATAATAAAATTGACATTTAATTCGTGTCAATTAATAAATTCTAGCCATATCTATCAACAAAATTATCTATTGGTGCATCCCTACTCCACAGAATGGTTCCGATCGCACAAACGAAGGTGTGCCTTCTTTGCTAATAGATTAGATTTCTCATTGCCGTTGATTTCCGTATGTCCTGTTACCCAGAACAATGCAACTCTATTTTTTCCACCTAGGCTGTTTAGTTTTCCTAAGTATTCCCAGATAAATTTCGATCTGATGGTGTTAGAACTCTACGCCATTATGGCTGATTGATTATCGGAGAAAATATAGTTTTTATTCAGTAACAGTTGAGCACATGTTCCAATAGCATTGATCTCTGCTTGGAATACGTAAGTTCTCATAGGCTCTGGCCGTTTGGTTCTTGACCCGAATATTCGTGCACCTGTTCTGTTATCAGTCTTGGAACCCTCTGTATACCAGTTAAAGGTATTTGTCTTTTGGGAGTTAGATAGTTCTCGTTCCCATTCTCTCTTGTTAATTAACTTTGTAAGAAGTTCTTCTTACTTTAACATAGGAACGATGGTAATATAAGTCTAGGGGTGTCGGTTCAAAAAGACAGTGGAACTGGCCAAAAACAAACCGTGTGTCTTTATTCCAAGACCCGAACCTTAAGTGAAAGAGACAAAACAATATTCTGTTAAATCAAAATAGTTTTTGGTATTTCTTTGGCTTTTTTTATGTATGTATTGCATAAATCCTCGAATGAGTTACAAACAGAAATTTAGTTCTCAGGGTCCCATCTTAGCCCACTCAAGGGTCATCCACGAGTAGCACAGGTGAAATTGCTTAACAAAACGTTCAAAACAAAATCACCACTCTCAATAAGGAAAATGCAATTTCAAACAAAAATCCACAATTTATTTTAAATACCTCTTTTATTCTTATAATTAAATCCTTAAAATTACTATCGCCCTCTATCAAATTAAATTAAACAAAACTTCTACTTTACTGATAGTACCTGTATAAATATTTGACTGTCATTAATTCACCAATTAATCGGAGTACTTTCCTTTTTATAATTACTGTTTCGTTTTTGTGTTATGTTTATAATTTTATTATTAAGATTATAAAAACAAACATGTGCATTTGAATAGTGAAGACCTTATGCGGCAGATGAACTCAATACCGAAAAAAAAATGTAACGGAATCAAAAGGGTAAGAAAATAAAACTTAAACTTAAATTTCAGAACTATTACCGCAATCAGATATTGCAGCCTTGGAAAACGGAGGGAAATCCGAATAGAAGGAATCGTTTGGAAAATCCTACGGTTTAGCAAAATAAAACAAACATTAAAACTCCAATTTTAAATAAGGACATTTCAGATACAAATCCTTTAATACACTTGGCGTCCTTTTAAAAAACAAATCGACAAGACACTCGCGATGCCTAGGAACATACTGACCCAGTTATTCAAATTTTTCTCGAAAAGTGAGTTATTTTTTCATTGGAGGAAATGAGCAATACAAATTTGATAATGACATCTTGAAGAAAAAAAAATTATTAATTGACCAATTTTCGTTTTTTTTTTTACTTTTTTGTTAGTTTTCTACTAATGAAATTGATAACATTATTAAATTATATGTTTTCAGACACCTATTTTGGCTGAATATTTTACATTAACTCTAACCATAAGTATTAAGTAAACTGACAACTTAACTTCGATAACATTTTTCTGGGCGTATTTTTGGTTTTAACTGAATTTACTTTATTATTCCAATGGTAGTGCCTAAAATTGTTTAATTTTGGGAAACTATTATCTAAACTATTATCTAAAGTTTTATTTTCGCAAAGAACTTAAATTACATAATTTTGACATATGACCTTATAGAGTAGTTTTTCTGTAACGAATTCTATACTTTCCAACCTGGTTTAATCTGTCTGCTGCCCGGGCTCTTGCTACAATCCGACCATTCTAGTCACATTGTCCCGAACAACAGCTAGATCTCCCCGAGGTTTTCCAGCTGATCTAAAATACTTAATTCTACCTAACCCCTTGTACAAGTATTCTTTTAGTTTTAATGTAAACAAAATAGTGCTTATGTTGTCTCTATACAGTATATCAATATGTCTAGAAAGACAATTTCTAGGCAGCCTCATTGTTTCCAAAGAATTTCTAATTCCTTCGAAGAAAATAACATTCCATCGATAATTTTTTATAAAATCAATATTGATACGTACAAGATTTATTGGACATTCGGGTAAAATGTTTGCAAAATGAAACCATTTAAGAAACTTAATAGAAACTAATACCTAACTTTCTAGAATTCACAACATAAAGTTGATTAATTATCGATGATTTTAAGAATGCTCCGAAATTTTATTAGTAGGGCATTGTATTAGAAAAATTTGTTCCAACTCCGTCATATATTGAACTTGCTAGCTTTCCGGTACGGTTTCTTGTATTCAAAACAACCCTGTGTTTCTGTTTAACCTATTAATGATAAAAATGCTAACAAGAACTCTTTCAGTCTGTACTCCGCAAATAGTAACACGATGAAATGTGTGTGTGTGTGTTCTATTGTTAACTACGTTAGAATATACGTATACAAAAACCGTATGCATATTTCTGACAGCTTATCTTTGAAGGTTATATAACATCTACATTTCAATTTTTTTTTAGGTGATAACACAGGTTATTGTATACGGATACCTACAACGTAAACATAATGAAAGTAAATATTAACGATATTCCATTTGAAAATATATAAAAGTTGTCAGTTGGAAAGATAGGCTACATGTTTATCACTGCGTACGCTTGTTGATAAGGATACGAAAATATTATTAATTAGGTCTCCGATATGTCTCTTTCCTTCCTGCTAAATTGGTTGTCGAATAAATAAAATGTCGTAGCATGGTGCAATGTTGTTTATAAGCGATGTATACGTGCAAGTTCTGGATAGATACATGAGACCAGATATATCGCACGTAGCCTGCAACGCGATAGTCTATTAAAAACAATACGTCTTCGTAAATCACCAGGCGTCAAGTACAATTCCTTTATAACAAAAGAGTGGTAGTATTATGTATGACTGACGTAGTTGCTTATATACATATGTACATAAGGAACGTACTTTTCGCATCACTAGCAATTTAAATTTAACTAAAAATTATTTTTAATATACTGGGTGAGTTTTTTTGTCTTGAAACAAGGGAATACCTCTAAAACACTACATCAAATCAAAAAAAGATTTTATAAGATTTGTTATAATGTAGGGGAGTCCCTGAATGGCGGCGAGCTCGATTTATTTATTCGCAATTGCACGCAACTGAGAAGTGTTTTCGGGGTAATCCTTGAACAAGCGTTAGTGATTCGCTCAATTTTCTGTATAGACATCAGACTTTAAGTGGCCCCATAAAGAGTCAGAAAAAATAGAATCTGGCGATCTTGCAAGGCCAAGATACTGGACCACCTCCTCCGATCCATCGACAATTGTAGGTTCGATCTAATACTTTTCGTGCTATTGAATAATATGCTGCACAACCGTCATTTTGGAACCACATTGTTTGCCGTACGTCCAAGGGAAGGTCTTCAAGTAACACTGGAAGTATGTTCTGCAAAATGTTTCGATATTTTTCACCATTTAAGTTTAATAAGCTTATTGCCAATTATTCCACACCAAACATTTACGGTCCAAGAATGTTCAACTTGGCGCGACCAATAGGGATGGAGCTAGAAGAAAAAAGGATAATATGTATACGGCATATGTCGATTACCAAAAAGCGTTCGATAGTGTTCCTCGTTCTTGGTTATCCAAGATACTTGAAATATATAAAGTCAACGAACACATATCGCGATTCCTACAGCACGCAATTGCAGTTGGAGCACTACTCTAGCACTGGTTGATCGCTCGATAAACATACAGGCAGGAAAGATCAGAATAGGCATCTTCCAGGTAGACGCCCTCAGTCCTCTCTGGTTCTGCTTGGGCTTAAAACCGCTCACATCCATACTGAGAAGGCAACGCAAAGGATAGAGTATCGGGAACCCATGTACCGAAATCAGCCATCTATGGTACATGGACGATCTAAAACTTTATGCCTCGCGCAAAAATCACCTCCACGACCTGCTGGATTGTGTGAGACGCTTTAGCCGCGATATCTACATGAAATTCGACTTAAATAAATGTAAGATAAGCTGCATGGAGAAAGGCCGTTGGGTGAAGCATACTGGATATGAAGTGGAAGCTGGTCAGGGAGTTGTGACCGGAATGGAAAAAAGGAGAGCTGTACCGATACCTGCGATATCTGCAAGCCAGAGGAATCAGCGATAAAATTGCAAAGGAGGAGACGACCCAAAATACCTCCATCGACTGAAAGGCCTCCTACAAACTAAACTGTCTGTGAGGAACATGGCTAAGGCCATTAACAGCTACGCGACATCGGTGCTCACGTATAGCTTTGGCGCGTCGAGAGATTTCACCTTCCACGCCGTCAGGGAGGACGCGGTATCCCCAGCGCGTATTACAATCACTACGTACAAGTGAAAAACCTAAGGGATTACATCTTAGAAAGAACAAAATATAGCAAACTCCATCAAGCCATCGTTCAAAGCAATAAGGGAATTACACTTCTGCGACTGGCAGAAACATATGGCCTATCCTCCAAACTCCAGATTGCCGACCGACTGAAAGAAAAGTGGAAAGCCAAACCGCTCCATGGAAAACACCTCGCCGCCATTGAAAAACCAGATATCGATACGATGGGCTCACAGGCATGGCTACGCACCGGAAATCTCTTTGTGGAAACTGAGGGATTTATAGCTGCGATACAGGACCAAGTAATAGCGACAAAAGCCTACCGAACGCGCATAATGGGAGAAAGCACACAGAACACCAAGTGTCATATGTGTGGGGGCAAAGAGGAGACACTGGACCGGGCTGCTCTGTCATGGCGCCTAAACAATACCTCGATAGGCACAACAGAATCGCAGCAATTATCCACCAGAAGCTGAGGACACAATATCTTGGTCAAGTAAACACAACACCGTACTACTTGTACGAACCGCCACAAGTATGCGAAAACCAGAACGCCCGCTTATACTGGAATAGGAAGATCATTACTAACCGACCTATGCCCAACAATATTCCTGATATAGTCCTCATAATAAAACCTGAAAAAATAACTTACATTGTTGATATAGCAGTGCCACTACTTAGTAACACTGAAAAAACCTATGGGGAGAAAATCAATAAATACTTACACCTGGCAGACGAAGCCAAGGCTATGTGGAACATGGACAAGGTTGTTATAGTGTCTATTGTCATAGGAGCAACCGGGGAAAAAAAGTTACATGGATCACTAAACACCTTAAACCTGCAAAAGAACTTATAGTTAGCGATGTAGAAGTCAGCTTTGCTGGATACATGTGCGACGCTTCGACGAGTTCTGGGAGTACCACCACACAGTTACGCATCTTGTCCACGGACCGATGTACTACATCACGAAAACCAAGTACTAAACTTGTGTAAATTTGATATAATAATAATAATAATAAGCTTTATTGCCCAACCGAAACAATTTCCAATAACAGGACAATTCAAATAATACAAAAGATATATAAAGAAAAATACAAACGAGCAGTAATAATCAAATGAGGGAAAAAACAATATATAAAAAAAGCATAACTTATTCTCTTTATAAGTCAAAAAAAAAATCAAGAAAGGGAATCATACAACAATATAATTATAATTTGAGCAGCGGTATTAGAAAGTTTATTAGAACTTGTAACAAAATTATTGTAGATGTTAGTGGTAACGTTTCTAATTACGCCCAAGGATGAGTGGTATATATCACAGTGCCCAGAAATAAAGTTAGAATTTGAACAGATGGTGTAAAGTGCAGACTTTTTCATGATATTGGTTCTAGGAAATGGAATACAGAAGGTGTTAGAGTTACGAGCTCCGAGTTGAGGAATGCGAAAATGAATTTGATGGAGCAGCATGCACGCTGCACGATCTCTAACTGCCTCTTGTGTAATAAATAATAGGGATTCCAGACTATCGCAACATATTCCAAGCGAGATCTCACGAAGGCGTAGTATAGGGCCTTCAAAGCCGTAATATTAGTAAAAGATCCACAGGTATGTACGTATTATGATATCCTGGCAGTGGCGGTAATGTAATCAATATGTTGCGTAAATGTGAGTCCGGCATGGAATAATACACCCAAGTCCTTAATTAGTTCAACACGCTCCAGGCTGGCTTCTCTTAAGCTGTAGTTAAAAATGATCGCAGCTGACACACGTGTAAAAGAAATCATTTTGTATTTCCGGGCATTGAGTGGTAGGTTGTTACTTTCATTGAGAAACCCTTTCCAAATCAGCCTGAAGAAGTTCGCAATCCTCCAAAGTCGAAACCTCGCAAAACAGTTTCAAATCGTCAGCAAACATTAAGGCCTCGGAAGTTATGGGTTTTAAAATATCATTAAAAGATGATAAATAATAACGGTTCGAGATTAGACTCCTGAGAAACACCAGAGGAAGCAAAGTACTCATCAGAAGTGTAACCATTGTAAGACACTGACTGACGCCTGTTGCAGAGATAAGATTTAAAGAAAGTGACAAGGGATGCGCTAAAACCAAAGGAATTTAATTTAGTCGGAATGATGGAGTGATCAAGGCGATCAAAGGCCTTGGGAAAGTCCATGTATAAGGCATCGACTTGACACCGTGAATCTAAGGCGTGTGACAAGAACTGGGTGAACTGGCATAAGTTAGTTACAGTAGAGCGTTTTTCGGTAAAACCATGCTGAGGTGGAACAATAAACGATTTGACGGCAGGGTAAATTGTAGAATAAAGACATTGCTCAAGGACCTTTGCGAAGGTCGATAAAATTGCAATTGGACGGTAGTCAGTTATGTCACAAGAATCGTCAGACTTAAATATTGGCACGATACGGGCTATTTTCCATACATCAGGAAAAGAAGATATGTTTAAGACTAATTAATAAGTTTAGCCAAAGAATAAGCCAGAACACGATTGCAATCCGTAATAAAGAAAGCTGGGATTTGATCGTGACCAGAGCTACAACTGTCTCTAAGTCGGATTATTGATTTCACGGTTTCATCCTCAGAGAACTCGGTACCTAATATTAAGGCAAGTATTCATATTGTTATGATTCTTATAGTTAGGTACAAAGGACGGTTGCGTAAACACACTACCAAAGTATCTCCCAAATCCATTAACAATCATTTGCGGATTATCCAGACTCTCACTGTCCAACACCATACGCCCAGGAATTCTACTCTTCTGTCGTTTGTCCCGGACAAAGGACCAAAATCGGTATGGATTAGTGGAAATGTTATTTTGTACATCATTTTAGTAATTTGAGTACGCATCAGCTACCTGTCTTTTCACAAGTGAACGTAGTCTTCTAAGTTGTTGAAGTGCGTTAAAGCAGCGATATTTACGGTATCTACAGAAATATTTATATTTAAGCTTAACGTTTTTTATAATTTCAGGTGTGTACCATTTAGGAGAACTGCGCTTACGAGGAAGAAACCTGGGCACATAAATGTCAAGCAAAGAGTATAACTTTTTGTAGAAAAGTTCACAGGCAGCATTCTCTTCGTCACAAGCATCCAAAAAGAACCAATCAGTATCCTATACTGCAAGATATAAGTTGGAAAAGTCTGCTCTTCGGAAATTGTATGTCCGGACATCATTTTTTGAAAGTTGGATGTCGTAGTGAAATCAGACGAGAACTCGATCAGGAAAGCGCACCAACGGGGAAAGATCCCTAATGACATCACAAGATACACTTGATATAACAAGATCCAGCAGTCGTGCATTATCATTAAGTATTCAGTTATATTGAGTTAGATTGCCAAAATTAAGCACGTTATAAATTATTTGGGATTTCGTGTCATTCACAGCATTGGAATTAAAATTCGTGCATTTGAAATCGCCCACAATTATTATATTGGAATAATTAGACAAAAGCTGCTCAAAAACATAAAAAAGGGAAGAACAATTAACATCAGGAGGTATATATAACACAAATATGACAAATACTTTATTCTTAAATATAAATTTACCACCAATAATGTCTATAGACGGAAAATCTGCATAAATGCCAGTAATATCCAGAGTAATAACGTCGTAGTCATTTCTATAAGCCAGCAGTGCGCCTCTTCCACGAGAGCGACCAATAGTTTCGAACCTTCTGTCGCATCTGATCACCATGTATGTTAGGGGGAAAAGTTCACAACTGTCAATGTCATCTGAAAGCCAAGTTTCAGTCAGACAAATAATATCCAATTGCGAAATTTCTAAGGACGTGCCGAACAAGCTCAGGAGAATCAAGCACAATTCTAATAGGTCTAGGACGTGGCCGAGTCGAATCGAACCTACCCAACCGAGAAACTTGAAAGTTGCCAGTTAACTTTTGTCGAGGACAGTCGCCACCAAATTACGGTCCTCACCGTTATCAGTAGTACTAGCGTCCACCTCGGGAACTCCATACATGATTAAATTACATTTTCTCGATTCCCTCTCGTGAATCTCCTGAATCAAATCTTCAAAAGTGTAAAATATCGTTGAGACGGGAGCAGTGGATAAAGCTTTCAAGTTCAAAATTTCATTTCTTCGGCTTTTCAATCGATGATGTCATAGCCCAACTCAGCACAGCTGACACAGGACCACCTAAGACCATGTTTGGTCTTGATTGTTTGCACTTCCGTCGACGAAAGATCGACACAGCCATGGTAATAATTCATATTGCATATATAACAACGTAGAACTTTATGCTCCTCATACGAAACCTTGCAGTAGTGACATATCAATGTCGAGGGTGCCATGCAAAATAGATTAAGCAATTAAATCAGAAATAGAAACAGAATCTAGGAAGAGGATAAAATAGAACGGGGATACAAAACTTAAATGAAATGGGTATGATAAAGTAAAGTTATCCATTCTTGAATGGCTTTCTGAAATATTATTTTAATGTTAAAATTAAAAAAAAAACAGAAAATCATGTTTTGTTTGAGTATTTTTTCTAGACGTTTACAACCATGTTACCAGATACCTGATGGCGCAGAATCCAAATCTGCTAGTTCGGCACCATTCAGTAAGCCCCCTACATTATAACAAATCTTATTAAGATCTCTTTTTGATTCGATGCAGTGTTTTACAGATATTTCTTTGTCTCAAACTAAAAACTCACCCAATATAGAGTATTCGACGTATTAACAGGAAAGGTTGTAAGTGTATATGTACATTCGTCTAAAACAGCATTCTAATGCTCGAAAATGCAATTTTATTGAACTACAGTTTGCACGCATTTTTAAACTCATTCTCAAGTTTGTACTGCAAATAACAATGTGGTCAAAATACCTCAAATAAAATAAGTAAATAATTAACATGATATACAATTAAACACTTTTTGTTAAAAATAAATATCTACGAGAAAATGATCTATTTACATAGTCCTTTATTTACACACTTATACTCTGAGATGATGTTGCAAAATAACTAGCAAAACATACATTTCTAGAATTACTTTACTGTAACATGTATAAAATCACTAATGAATGGTGGCGGTCGATGAAACTCAGTATCACCTCGGCAAAAACTACGATCGTACCTTTCACTAGGAAAAGACACATTTCGAGGGTGAGAGACATCCACTTAGATGCAACAGTGATCGAATGCAAAATACAAGTCAAAGACCTAGGAATAACACTAGACAAAAAACGTCTGTAGCATATTGAATTAACCAAGGCATTGAAGAAGGCAACAAGAGCTTTAATGACATGTAGGACTCTAGCAGGCAAAACGTGAGGCTGCAACCCAAGTATACAGCGATGATTGTACATCAGTATAGTAAGACCTATGATAACATACAGGGCGGTAACCTGGTTCCCCAAGATCACACAAGTATGAATCAGAAATACTCTTGATAAGCTGCAGCGGTTGACACGTGTGTGCATTACCAGTGCCATGAGAATATTCCCAACCGCGGCGTTGGAGGTTATTTTGGACCTCACACGTCTACACATAGTAGTGGAGGAAGTTACCTATAAATCTAATCAAGGCGGGGACTGACGGAAATCTCTGGGCTGGGTCATCTCTGGAGGGCCTCACCTCACTTTTCAGAGTACCGAACGACTAAATGGTTAGGAGTTAGAGCTTCGAAAAGAACTTTCTCGCGAAGCTAAGCAACAAGGGAAAGAGAACTATCCACCTACTTCCTAAAGGCAAATACCATAAAATAATATAAGGATGGTTCCCAGACTGATAAGGGAACATGTGCAGTCGTATTCGGGTCAGAAACCAAACATTCAGAGCCAATACGACCTTAACCTAGCATTTTCTAAGCAAAGATCAATGCTATTGGAAGATGTACTGAACTGTATCCTGTATCTCGACAGGAACTATTGGAAGCAGAGCATTGCAATTTTCTCCGACAGTCAAGCCTCCATACTGCGGTCTAACACCATTAGATCCAAATTAGTTTAGGAATGAATAGGAAAACAAAACAACGTAGGTAGAAAAAAACAGAGTTGCATTATGCTGGGTATCAAGACACACTGGAATCAATGGCAGCGAGAATCTATTAGCAAAGAAGACCGCCATAAGATCGTTTGTGAAATCAGAACCATTTTGCAGAATAAGGATGAGAACCTATAAAAGAATCTCAAGTACAAGGACGAAAAACTCAGAGTAACCTTCTGGGAGAATCTTCTTGGCGTGAGACACTTCAAGATATTCCTCGGAAACTTCAAAAACCAAAAAGGGAAGGACCATGCTACAACTAAGTAGTAACAAACTACCTGTACTTGTGAGTTTTCTTACAGGGCACTGCCACCTTGGGGAAGGCTTGACGAGGATAGGTTTAAAACACAACAGTGGCTGCAGGTTTTGCGGAGCGGAGTACGAAAAGCCGGAACACCTGATAACCAACTGCACGGTATCGCCGCAGATTGTGCCGGTTATTTCGGCAAAGCTGTCATTAACGAGGGGGAAAGTCCTTCCTTGAAACCATCACAGCTATTACAGTTGATAACTGGATAGGGAGCTATAGCTACGTACAACTTTCAACAACATATAGCTCATGTCACTGAGCACAATAGATAATCAGGTCGCAGTGCAACATCACCCTGAACTTAAATTATAAATTCTAACATGTGTAACTATTAGGGCTGGGCGATACCGGCACTCTCAGTATCGGCTATTGATACCAATCGAGGTATCGATACTTACCGATGCATCGGTTCCGTCCGCGGTATCGATACCTTGGTATCGTAGGTATCGAGTACTGAACGATGTATCGATACTTTACCCAGCCGTAGTGGGCACACCAGTTATTGTAAACGACTGGGAGTCGTACACTATGATCTACTATAGACCTAAGTACATGCGATATCCATAAAAAATTTCCACCGACAAAAAAAATAGGAATGATTGTAATAAAATAGACCCAAATGTATATTCTAATATACAGCTATTAAATTTAGAGGTACTCATATTGAAATCTCGGCGGAATTCCTATACAATTTGGGAAATAATTTGTTACAAGTTTCACGAACTTTAAAGAAGTATATGCCTAGCTAGTTTTCTTGCCCTAACTGGTCAACATAGTTTATGTTAACCTTTAAGAAAATGTACTATTGTTCAGCTATTGCATATAATGTATATTTGCTACATAATTATTTATCCAGGTATCGTAGGCATCGATACTTTGGTATCGTAGGTATCGCTACTTGTATTGATACTTAGATATCGCAGGAATCCATACTTAGCTATCGTAGGCATCGATACCAATGTTATCCAAGGTATCGGAGGATCGCTACCCGGAATTGTATCGAGTATTGGACGATATATCGATACTTCGCCCAGCACTAGTAACTATTTACACTAACATAGACTAGAGTGGATATTAATAGAACCAAGCTCATGCACGGAAGTATGTTGTATTAACAAGCTTCATAAAGTCGCGTTTAATACATAAAGTACAGAGTTAAATAAACAATCGCACAGTAGTATTTGTGCTAATGAGAAGTATCACTTTAGATAGATAGATCCACATTTTAATCACAACCCCAAATCACTGTGTATAATCGTCGTTACGTAGTGGCAACAAATATTTTAGTTCGTTTCGAAGATCTATTTGAAAATATCAAAACTAATAAAATACATACTTCAAAAACATACAAATTTGACTAAACCAACAACGATTTATAGTTGTAACCCTCCTACGTACATATATGCTTCTCATTTGCTTAATTTAAAAACCAATTCAATTATTCATTACATTACGTCATTACATGTCTAACAGTCGTTTTCATTATTTAAAAATATTTTCTCATGAATCAAGCATGTCCAGTCATGTCGAGAAGTTCAATGACTGCGCTTACTAAAACTGTTCCGGTTAGCGATGTGCGTTACTATCTATTTAAAAAATCGTTCGCATTATAAAATACAAACATCATTTTCGCATATTCACAGCCGCGATTGAGGATGTGCAAAAGGCATTAATAGCAAATGTATAAAAATCTACTCAAAACCAGGTCGCAGATGATATAACTGCCATTTCTAGTTTGTGGAAAACTTCATAGCCCAGTCTCATCAAGAAAAAATTTACATGTACTGATTTCATATTTCTATGTTAATATAGATTTAGAATAAAAACACATAGTTATTTTATGCATAAGCTGGTGCCAATAAATAGCCTATCAAAACGTCTACCCGGTAACATATGTAAGTATGTACATATGTATATTTAAAAAAATAGGTTATTTCCAGTAGACAATATAGTTTTTTAATATCCCATATAATTAATATAATTGTCTATATAATGACTAATAAGATTTCATTATATTTGTTTTCAAATTTTATTAACTTTAATTACGAATAGCAGATATTTTAATTTTTTATTGTATTTAACCAACGTTCGCTTTCAGTTACTCACTTTCACCAATTCACGATAATGTAGAATCGTTAAGGGTACTTAAAAGATTCTTCAAAGCATGATGAGTCATCGCAATTTGAAATACAGATCTCGTGAGTCAGTACCTGACAAAGGCAGACGTCTTCGGGATGGGCCTATGCCGTTTGTTGAAACGAATTTACCAAGTTCGTTGACCAAGTATCAATTTCCTGTGTTTGGTTTGAGTGGAGTCTGAACGATGTTTGTAAACATGTTTATTTACTTTCATACGTCCATGACTCGGTTCAAATCTGGAATTTACGTTAGTACTCTAATAAGAAATTAGCATATTTCGGTAACCGTAACTTTTAAATTTGAAACGTAATACGTATGAAGTTAGATCATATTCAACTATAAGAGAATTGTTACAGCGGTGTGATTGTCGATAAGGCTAAGCAGGAATGGACAAGTTGCAACGTGAATATTAAGCGTGTTTTATTAGATGGGGTTTAGAACTAGTTTAAATATAGTTGAAAGATGACGTAAGATGTCTATACAATGTTTAAGGCAATATACAAATATTATGTAAATAGTAGATATTAAATATTTTAAATGTTAATTTCTTGCTCCGACATTTAGGGAACCATTGTAATATAATTGTATTCAATTATACAGTGCTGTGAATAATTACATATTATTTATTATTTTCCTATTTTAGATAGTACTTAATAGTAACGAAATATATTTTTAGATAATTACTTCTTACAGCAAATATTCCTTAAATACGCTTTATTAACTTTCGAATACAATAAATAAAAGACATGCACATTTAAAAACAAAAGATTATAGTTGTGAATAAATATAGGTTATAATTTTTTTCTTTGATCATTTAGTAAGAGGTAGGTACTTTCACCATTATGTTTAATAACTGCAAGTAGCCTGCATGGTACACTTTCAATTAATTTATTCACACATCTTCAAGGTTCTCTCAATCTTATACAGGGTTGCCCACTTGACCTTCGTTCTTAAACAGTTCGTTTAGTATTGATTTTATCAGAAAATGTTAAGATAAATTTTTATTCGAACGTTTGCCATTTACAATGTAAAAATATTTAAAGTTCCCTGAGGTGCTCGATTTCGTCTGTACAGGACCGGACTCAATTTTTTTTTAATGGAACACCCTATATATTTTTATAGTTTTGATATGTACATGGAATTTTAAGTCAATTGTGTTAAGACTTCTCCGTCGACTCCTTTAGGAGGAAAAACAAGTTTTTTAAAAATTCCCTCCGAAATTACTGTTCATTAAAAAAATCGTATTTCAAAAAATCGTATCTATTCAATCCTTCACTAAATATTGACCAAATTCGAGATTATCATATCATAACCTAGAAAGTGTTTTAAATTGTGGTATGTTCATTTTTAACGAAACTTTTTGTAAAAGGACTTTATTGATAGGTATTCCTTTGGCAACCACAGAAAAGAAATGGAAAAAATGTTTTTTTTAATGGAGTCCCGTGCATATTTTATCAGGTATGAACCCCTTTAAAAATTTACTCTGATTTTTGTTAAACATGTCCTATACTCAAAGTGTAACGTTACCGTTACGTTTGCACAACGCTGTATGTTGTCGCCTTTGAACAGCGCTGTATATAAACATCTTTTTAAAAACGCTGGATATTTTTGGGGATAATTTCCGATTTTGCGCTGTCGAGTATGCGAGGTTACCTTTTAGGTGAAGCCGAATTGTGGCTCTCTCTCTCTCTCTCTCTCGATCCCGATTCAAGCACACGAGTCACTGGAGTTGGTTTCTGGTCGCTAATTTGGTTAGTATCTTATCTTATCTTATCTTATCTTGTCTTGAATAATATTTATCGCTTTCTCATCTGTAGAATTTGTCTAAATAAGTAATTTATCTATTGTCTGTTTCAAATTTAGGCAATTTAGTATCTTAGTACGGAAAAGTTTCTGTTTCCTTTTGTGTGTTTTAGGTTATTTACCACGTGGTGAGGCCAGAGATATAGAGTAGGGAGAACGCTCATAACCCACTGCGCATCCAAATTTTGATGTACACACTGGGAGTCGCCATTTGTAACCTTCAGACTACCAACATATTTCAAATTCAATGTTGTAAATCCGCAGATGAAATACTCCCTAGTCAATAATCAGATAAAAGAAAAGAGAAGGGAATGTGCTCATAAACCACTGCGCAGCTAAATGTTGATGTTACAATCAGATGTTTTAACATTGGTCGTATATTCGCATTTTTAATTTTCGTCTGTTTATATTATCTCCAAGTTATCTGGCGTTTTGTTTCTGAAATTGAAGATTTGTAGTGGCGTTTAAAATTACATAGGCACTTTTCCACCCATATATTTTTGTGTAAAATAGCATGGCGTGTGCTGTAAACGGCTGTAAAAATCTTAAGCGTTTTAAACCCAAAGGAGTTACGTTTTATCGGTACGTTTTATTACATACATAGTATGTATTATGTATAGAAAATATGTATATTGGGGATTTGGGTCGGTGGAATACAAAACAGCTATTATGCATGTTTTAGTTCACTCTTAAACAAGTTATTAATGAAGAACAAAATAATGAATTGAACATCGAAATCCCCAATATACTTTATATTTTCTACTATGTATACAGGATAACT
>SMLS01059775.1:0-19757 GCA_004785975.1 Popillia japonica
CATCTTTGCTAAACTACATTGTTAATGACGTAACGGACAAGATCCAAGAATTCGACTTTATATACATAGACCACACCTTCAATTCGCATGTAAAAATCTATGGAAACTAAGTTACAAGAGGTGTGTTAAATTTAAACTTTACGGACACAATGGAAAGCAAAGTGTACAAAACCGCCTACAAATTTGTAAATCATCTTAAACAAGAACTATTGTATCAGATTCTAAAAATAGATTTACGAATAATTTGGAAAGCAACACATCACATTCATTTTTAATACACAACTTGTTATACTCTGTTTTGTAATAAGGAGAGTAAATTGCAAAATCCGTATTACATTAGGCAAATTAATCTGACAGCTAATTTGGCGGTAAATGTAAATGATGAATAAGAATGAAATCAAGTACTTGTCATTTACACTTTGATATTTAATTTAATTTAACGTATACCACACATTTATAAAAAATAATACATATTAAAGAAGGTGTAAGTCGTTATTTTCATACCAGGTGATAATACTACTAAATTTAAGCTTGATAAAACTTAAGACTTACCACTGGGCATAATAATGGGAGCCAACAGAATGTAGTGTCGTGTATTGGTGTCCATCCTATACATGTCAAATTTGATTAGTATTATTGGTTATAACTAAATTTATTTAGAAACGATAGTTGACCATTTTATTTTGTTTATATATAATAAAAATATGATCCAAATGCCTTTCTTTTAGTTTAGCAGTAAAAAAAAATTCATTTATGAAACATTAATTTCGTATGATGTAAGTTCTTTTTCGATTCCAATTACTTAGCTATACCTAGAAGATTCTTTACTCAAAATAGCTTGAACTTGTTCACCTAACTGATACATTCTAAAGATTAATGGGACGTAATGAATCGACCGTGTAGTTTTAAATTGTTTTTACTTCTTTGATACTTACACGTTTGCTGCTGAAACACCTTGCCTTTGTGGTGAAGTGTTTTGTGGATGAAATACTGCTCTTTGGATTAATGTCCAAAAATTATATGATATTAATTCAAACTAATAAAAAAAATGATTTTAGGTCCATCAGAATATGTCACTATTTACAAAGCCTTAAAAACTATAAATTTCATGACATGCATTCGGTTTGTACCCTGGAACGGCAAATCTAAAGACTACTTACTAATCTGGCCAGTGCAAGAACCTAAAGGTTGTTGGTCGTATGTTGGACGATCTGGTGGTGCACAAATATTAAGCCTGCAACCTCCGGATGATACAGGCCATAATTGTCTCGGAACAGAAGGCAGAGCAATCCACGAATTGATGCATGCTTTAGGCGTTTTCCACGAACAATCAAGATGGGACAGGGATAAGTTTGTCAAAATACACACCGATAATATAGTTCCAAGTAAGAATACATTGCTTTAAGTTGTATTAATTTATTGGAACATTTTGTTTTAGGATACAAAGCAAACTTCGACAAACAAAGTTTAGTAAACACGACATACAGTTTCGAATATGATTACAACTCTATAATGCATTATGGAAAATATTACTTTAGTAAAGGTAAAGGAAAACCTACTATTACACCTAAAAAATATGATGTAAAGAAAATTGGACAAAGACAAGGGATATCTAAAGGAGATTGCTTAAAACTAAATGACTTATATCGCTGTTTTGATAAACCCTTGCTAAAACGGAAATACTACATGCTTTGTCAATTTTTAGGTTTATAAGTATAGTTTCTTGTACCTATATTTAAATTATTTTTTAAATAAATCCATGTCTTCCTATTTCTTAGTCGTTTAACTTACTGGGTAATGGTGCTATTGGGTCGATTTCCTTATTGAAAGTATGCATTGGCATGTACTCACAAGGAACTGGCCATACGACTTCTGAAATATGTATATACATATACATAATAAATCATAATCGCATTTCATAGGTCTTGTCTTAGTTTACCTTCATATACATCTAAATAGTTTATCTTATCATAAATTTCCAAATAATACTTCAAATCATAGGTGTTTGGAGCTACTAAAAGATTTTTGACGTAATCTAATTCTGGTAGAAAAACAGAAACTTTGATCACCGAATCTTTTTTCGCACTGGCAGCTTTGCCCTTTAACTTTCTTCTAGAAATAGGTCTTGATGGTACATCTTCATGTTGTTCCTAAAGCAAAAGATAAGCTCCAGCATATTTCCATTGTTAATTTTTTAGCAGGTTTAACCTACAGGAATTGGACGCACCACGCAAATCAGGTTTATAGTACAACTTACAGATAATATTAGCCATATCAACGTTGACTTCATTGTAGCATGATTTTGGTTAAAAATGGAAAATTGAAACATTAAATTGCCATTTATTAAAAAAATAAAATGTAGATATAAGAACCGTTAACAGCGTTTTAAGTTATTTCGCTTTAAGATTCGCTAAAATTGAAAGTCAGGATTGATACCAACAGTTTTGCTGAGGAAACGCATACCACTTATGCCCGCTTTCTTCGCTTATGGATAAAATTCTTGACATAATCAACATATCTACTAGAAAATATAGATTTGGATTGATTCAATGCAACTTTCAATCACTTATCTATGAGCTAGAATTTACAAGAATTTCAGATGAGGCTGACATTGATGATCTATTGTGTCCGCTTACGTCCAACTATAACTTGCTGGAATTTGCCCGCAGCTATAGCTCCCCGTCTAGTCTAAGGGGTTTTATAAACTGTAATAGCTGTAATGCTTTCAAGGAGGGTATTTCTCCCTTGTCACCACCTCGTTCACGTGGTATATAAATACTGTTACATAGTACTTACCGGAATTTTGCTTTGTCTCAGTGAGAGCCCCAGTAGATACAATTTTTCTATGCAGTGCTTTTTGAAAAAAAGCGTGTCCTTCTCTTGAACTAATAGCGAATCTTCAGTCTCAGCAAAATAAGCATTAGTGGTCGCTGTTAAAATGATCCAATCTTCGATAATTCTCTAGAAACGGAATACGCTATTCTTAAAAAAACACTTCAGTAGATTATCGTAACATACTTGATTTACATGATGGTAAATCACTAACAATTTTGAAGCTCCTAATTTATCTTTCAGAATATCGTTCTCATACATTAGAGTTAGAAACCGTACTATTGATTCTTCCGATCCCTATCAAACTTTCATATTGATTACTTACATTATAAAATCAATAGACGAAGTTTACCTCAAGAAGATGGCAAAAATGCTGATTATATAACAATAACAATCCTGTTAATTTTTCATCAAAATATCGATCGTTAATAGTCTTTACAGTTCTTCGAAAACCATCCATTAATGGTTTATCTTCCGATGCGGGTTCATTACAAACGAAATTTCCAATGTAAATTAATCGATGTACAAATGTATTCTTAAATTATCAAATAAAAATAAATATAGAAAAGAATTAGTTGCAATTATGCTTGCTTACCCTTTCGTGTAAACTAAAATTTAGCTTTAAAATGTCTAATACCGATTTACGTTTTTGACCTTTTTCTGATTTAGTAGTTATAGGCATTTTAACTAAATATTACTACCATGAGCTTCTGTGAAATATATTTGTTTGGAACAGACAAGTTTGATCAATAATTTGTACAAATTTTGCCAGTAATAGACAGCAGAATTAAGAAAGAGAGAAGAAGAATGTTTTATAAATGAGGAAAGCCTAAGTTTTATGTAATCTGATGGTCTAGACAAAAAAACCCATATAAATAAAAAATATATATTGCAGTCGTTAGAGTTCTCGAGGGAAATACACTTATTAAAAAATAAATACATACATACAAATGTTATTAACATTTTTCTAATTTATCAAATTTATGTTACGCTGCTACCATTTGCTCCAGTATGGGAAGCGTTATGCTACCTGATCATTTGTTTAGAATATCGAAATATTTTTTCTTTAATCTGGAATAAAGTTACATTAAATTGCCCACCAATCAATAACGAATCCAAAAAGTGCATAATGTACCACGAAAAGTATCTCTTGTTTTAAGGTTAAGTTATAAAACTATCTGACAGATTAGTAATCAACATAATAGATAATAGTTATCATCTCAAAATTTGGAGTCACTGGCGGTCAAATGCGGTTGCTCACTCTGTACAACAATATACCGTACGTACTTACATACATCAGAGATATAGAGTAAAGAGAACGCTCATAAACCACTGCGCATCCAAATTTTGATGTACACACTGGGAGTCGCCATTTTTAACCTTCAGACTACCAACATACTTAAAATCAACTCAAAATTTAAGGTTGTAAACCCATAGATGAAATATTCCCTACAAAATAATAAGAGAGATAAGAGTAGGAAGGATGCGCATAAACCACGGCGCAGCTAAATTTTGATTTAGTTTGTGTGACCTAGGTTACGCATATATAACTTTTTTCGGCTTGTTTTTGAATTTACGAAAAACAATTTATTATTTTTGAAGTTGAAATAATCCATGTTGTAAGGTGAAATGTAATATATGTAGAATAAAACAATCATCTATACCTTACACAATTTAATAAATTTACTCTAGATACATGTTTCGGCCATACAAGTCATCTTCAGCCTAGAATAGTCATTTGTTAAGAATCAAAAACAATAAAATTATGAAATGTCTAGAAGACGTGGTTGTGTATTTTATTAATATCGAATGGATGAAAAGAGAAAAGTGAAATTGATAGGTTTAAATGTGAAATTATGTTATATGAAATGTGGGAAAAGACATGTTGAAAATTGTGATGGATATGGAAAAGTTTAAATGTATTTGAAAAATACGTGGTTTATTTAATTATACATGTACATGTAGGACGAGAAAATAGATACAAAAAGGGGATGAAGGGAGATTAAAATTTGGATCTTAAGTTAAAGCAAAATGAGGGATGGAGATAAGGGAGTAAAAAAACAGCATGTTGAAGACGTCTGGTGGACAAACAACAGTTTGTCCGTGTCTTTTAATGTAGTAGTCATATGGTAAATTAAATTTGTAAACAACGGCAATGGAGGCACTTTTAAATTAGTACACTGCTTGTTTTTGGTTCTAAATATACTCTAAATACGTGTTTCGATCTTGTTTGATCTCATCAGTGCAATATATCTATAAATATAGAAATTACAGACACGTATTTACGTGTATAAATAAAATTGAATTCTGGTAAAACATAAAGCTAAACTCCAAGAAAAATAAATATTTAACATTGAATACATAACATGTATATAAAAAATATAAAATTCTCTTGCATATAATAAAAAATACATTAATAAATAAAACAATATAATCTTGAAAAAATTACAAAATAATTATGCACTTATAACAATAAATAAACTGAAATTCTAATAAACAACTAGATAAAATAAGGACAATTCTTCATATGCACAAAAGACTAGAAAACCCTAAACTTCTTTCTCTCTACAAATGCATCAGCTGTCTAATTTTTCTTGTGTTTCAAACAGATCTGTCATTAGAAGACCGACAAATATCATCATAAAATTTCCTAATAATTAAACTCATAGATATATTTAACATCTGTTCTTGAACCAAAGTTTGATGATCGGAATGAACACAAGTATAGCACACAAGAACATAAGAACCCAGTAAACAAAATTCAAATATGGCGCAGTTATGTTTAGTAACTTCAACATAAACGGATAAAAAGAACTATCGATCTATCTAAATTTGTTGGTAATTTCATGCTCCAACGTTGAAGTTACTAAAAATAACTGCGCGAAATTTAAATTTTGTTTACTGGGAAGCTTCTAGTTCTTTCTTATCCAATGCACAAATCTTATCACTTTTAGGTTCAATAGAAGTCATAAAAGATTGCAGATTACTTGAAGACATAGGTACTTAAGATATGCCCACTATCCTCCTCACAATTGAACCCAATAGAACGAGAAGACTAAATTATTTAGAATACAAGTTTTAAAATTGGCAATGAACTGATGACCACTTGGATTTGTATTAAGACCACCGCACTGACGTATGACACCAAATAAATTCTCCAAATTACTATAACAATTAATAAAATAAAACAACAATTGATAATAACGAAACTTACCCGGAACTTGGGCCTTGCGCTTCTTTTGTTCATAACCTCAAAGCACTATGTCATCATGATTAGCATTTTATTGAGTTTAATTGTGTCCTCAATATTGTACACCGTTGCCATGTCACTTCCTCTTACAGTTAATCATAATTATTGATAGATTTCTTAATGATAAGAGCAACAAAACGATTTTTTGGTGAAAATATAGCTATAAGTTGGCTCCTATCAAAACCTCTTTTGATGTAAGATTATAATTGCTTTAAATATAAAGCCTACTATGACTTGGCAACAATACTATATTTAGTTCTACCAAACAGTTCGCAGGTGGTGCGCACATCTTGCTCGAAAGTGACTTTAGCTCGAAATTTCAAATTTGAAAGAAACCCGTGGTATGGGGTATGTCTTTCTGATATGTTCGTCTTTGTTGCACCCGTGGTTTTAATATAAAATTTCTTCCACGCATTCAAAATAGTACAAGTGGCGCCACCTTGTGACATTTGTGAGGTATGTATAATCCAACGAGTTAAGAATATACAGGAGAGAGTCGAAATGAATTTTGTTGACCAAAGTGGTAACTAAATATGGCTGCCGCAATACATAGACGTACCTAATTGTCTTGTACACGTTTTAACAATTACAGTAATACTTGCCTCCTCTTATAATATTAATTATACAAAGCTTTAAGTTTGAATTAAAATGTTTTTAAAATTGGATTAACATATGTATAATTTACGCAATCCAACTGTTGGCCAGTAGGAAATATCAACCAACATTCATTAAAAAAAAAATCTGCTGCGCCACTGGATACATGGAGTACACAACACAATGCCAGCTGTTTGACATATAATAGAATCGATGAGAAAACATTGTCTTATTGACAAATATATTTATTTCCCAGTGCAGCCATGCACTCACAAGTCAATTTACAAAAAAATATGTAATATAATTACTATGATTCATATATAAATCCATTTCGCTTATATTCTACCGGAAAATAACAATCCACCATATTGCAATAACTGACCTGACACAATGTGGTTACTTCCGTCTAACAAATTGATATACCCCTACCACTTTATACTATCTCCTGTTAATTCTTTACTCGTAGGTATAATCTTTTCATTTAGGAAGAAGACAAGAAAGTAAATCAAAAAGTGCTTAATTGTGTTAAATAACTTAAATTACACTGTAAACTCTTCTTCAGTCACCATTTCTTTAGTTCAAATAATTAAAAAATTCCTTTTACCATTACTCTATATCAATCATGGACGTGATCATGGACTTTTTTTAGACGTATTTTGGCGACAAACGCGGTTCATGGTATTTTTGAACGCGGTTAATGAGATGATGACGCCATGTTAGTTTGCGCGAAAACGTGGTGTTCCTAATCATGCACCATTCCCTGAAAAACTAACCAACCTGTGCTAACCTATAACCTTTTATTATTAAAATTATTGACAGTTACCGAACTTATTCAAAAATGAACTCAAAAGCTCTTACTATAGTAATTGCGTGCAGTATTATTCGTGAACTAGACCAGACAAGTATTATGAAGAATGGTTACCACTTATTTAAATACAGATTTCTTTAGAATGTCACGAAATGTGTTCCAAAAGATTTTGGAAATAATCAGCAGACAAATAAAACCAATTATTTATCACGGGGGAATCCTACCCGTTTCTCAAGAAAAATGTTTACTGGTAACTCTATGGTACTTTGGTAAAGGTGCACATTGATATCAATTGCTGAATTTAACTTAAGCATATCAATCATATTAAAAATAACAGAATCATACATATATATTTGATAGCTTTTTGACAGCTTGCGCTCTTAAGGCTGCGTCTGCAAAAAAAGGAACGTTTTCATGATATTTTTGCTTCTTTTGCAGATGCAGCCTCAACGGCTCAAGCTATCAAAAAATTTGTAAGATCTTTTCTGTAAGCATAAAACTTCTACAAAAGCTTCTCGGAGAGTACCATTTTATCTGTTATGGTTTTCAAGTTATGCTATTTACAAATGAGATAACTGCTGACTTTATCTCTGTTCACCTAGCCTAGTATTGCTCACGCATCCCAATTAAAATATTTCGATACCTCTATATATAATTAGATGATGAGTACCAATATTATTATTATTATTAGCCTCGGTTTTCACAATTAGCCACCCTGAGTACCAATAATATGAACAATAACCTGCAATAACCTCAAAGTGAATGTAAAAACTGTCGACTTGACGCCATCTGTATTGTACGGATTTTATCGAGAAACTTCAATATTAACGAACGCAGATTCTAAACACTCCTCTCAACCTGTGTTCATGTGTTCGTCGAACCGTGTTCAATGTGACGTCATAAGTTCATCGCCAACACGAAAGCTTCCAAAACCATACGAACCGCGTTCGTCGCCAAAATACGCCTCTCTGTCTGAATAAGTCTTAAGGGGAAACGGGGGAACTATCAGGTTGAATATGAGGTTAAAATTATTTGAATTTTCAAAGCTAATAAAAAGACAAATTAGTGGTTCAATCGAAATAAAATTCATGTTACGTGTTTGGCATATAATAAGGAGTGTGAACACGCATTTTAGTCAAATAACGTGTAATAACCAAAATTATTAGATTTAAAGATTACGTTCCTATTACTTAATGTGTTAGAAAAGGATAATGACTGTTCAACAAGTTCAGCAGTTTTTGAAGAGATGGCGCTCTAGCACTTGTACATTTACAACATACCCTACTTGAATGGCAGCAACCTTAAATTTTAGTATAAAGTAGGAATATAACACCCCGAATAACTTTGATCTCACTCCCACCTCACTGTCCTATAGCCAGAGATAAGCCTATGCCTATGTTTTTACCTTTTAGGATCGTGTCCAACATGCAAAAGCAAATATATGGGTATTGTATATCTTTAGTTTCTGGACAATCAGATGACAAACAAGTGATTAGAAATGTTTATATAGAGAAATCGAGGGTTGCAATAAAAGAAAATTACAAGTCGGCCACGCATTATATATTTATTTATACAAACAAAAGATTTATATAAAATGAATGCACATGTAAATATCATTTATAAAGAGATAATATATGCAGCGTCTTCATTTGAACAAAAATATTTGTTTCAGTGATGAATGTGTTTTATATTTGCATAGATTTGCAAATAAACATTATGTACTCAGAAATTGAAGTAACTCAAACCCTCATTTGCTTGTAGAAGGACATATTCAATATCCTGAAAAATTTAATATACGGGCAGGCAAATGATATCTAATCTAAATGGCGAAGTACCTGCATATGGTAGAAAATACTATTCATCCATTGATTACTGACTCTCTCGAAAATCAACTGGATAGTTATGGTAATCTCTACTTGATAAGGATGAATTACATTTGCAACAAGATGGAGCTCGTCCTTATTATGTTCTTCCAGTACGGCAGTGATTAGGCAATGTATTCCTGAATATATTTTTGCTATGAGGTTACTTAAAGTATATTGAATTTTCACTTCATCTTGAAAATTTAGAAGAACTTCGTCACAGGATTACTGCAACCTGTCGTGGAATTCAAAGAAAAGTTTTTGAAAACCGAAAACGTACGCCGCAGTTTCGAACAACGCCTATATCATTACGAACAACGAACAACATTTCGAAAACTAATTACATTGATTTTTTCTTCAAAAAAATATTAAAGAAAATTTTAAATTATTACAGATAAAAATAAAACATCTTAATCAGCGAAAGGGAATTTAAAATTCCTCGATAATATTTCTTATGTGTTTAAGGAAATTTTTTGTAATTTTCTAGATTTCCAAAGATTTACGGTGAGAGGTTTTCAGTAGTAATATCCCTAGGACAGTGATAATCACGAAATAATTTTATTAGTTTCCGAGAGCACGTTGCTTGGAAAGAAAAGAAAGAAACGTGCTCGAGGAAACTAATAAAATTAGGAGGATTTATCTCTGTCCGTGGGATATTTTGTCAGAAAATTTTTGGCTTTTTAAATTAAGGTTAACATTTATTTATTAAAAGAACAATTATTGAAAGTACAATTTGAGAAAGTAAATGAGCTTGCAGAAGTTGCTGAATTTGTTTCCAATTTATCTATATTTTCACTATTTAGTTCTCCAAATCGTGACATTTCGAAAATTAAATTTGAAACTGTCAAGTTTTACATAAGCCAGCAGTGATATGAGATTAAGTCAGGTGACAGCCGGGGTGTTATCGCTAGTTTTAACATTCCGGGGTAGTTATCAGTATAATCAAATGTTGATTGGATATCCTGATACATGTGACATAAAAGGATTAATTTTGATTGGTCGAAAATTGAATCTAAAAATTTTCAAGTAAACACTCTGTATGTATGTTACTCTACCAATATGCTGCTATAAAACTCAAAAATAGTCGCATCCCTTTATTAAACATCATTACACATTTTCTCTGATTTTCTAGATTTATCTGGATAGCTGTATACCATGTTATCGTCATTGTTGTTATTTATGTGTTCTTGTTATTTTGATATAAATCTTTAGTTTTTTGTTGATAAATACATTTTGATAATATGTCGGCATATTGTAATTTTCACACATAAAAATACATACCGACGCCATAAACATAATCTTTTATAATAAATGCCACTCTTCCACTATCTTCAAATATCGCGCCAAATTTAAATTAAAAAATAATTGTCTCATCCCGAAATAGCTATACCACTTTATCGTCGTTTACCCTTTTTCAGTGGGATTATACGATCAAGGTTACGCTACATATTTTGTGGATATCTCTTTCTCATATGTTTCTCTTTGCTGCACCCGTTGTAAGGTTGTAAAATTTCATCCACCAAATAAGATTATGCTAATGCATAGAAAATAGTACAAGTGGCGCCGCGTTGTGACAATTAGATAGTTCCCCCTTAAGTCATCTATTATTCGAGACACTCATCTAATAACATTTATCAACAATTATTCACTGCTGTAATTAATAAAATGTAAATGACACTTTGGCCAACTGCCGTATTACATAAAGCTAAAATTCTCTAATTTCAGGGCCGTTGGCAAAGAATCTTTTTGGCGGTAAATGAGTTCTAAATTTAAACTTGGCGGCGTTGTGACGTAATATTTGGACTGGTTTTTCAGCCAGCTAGCCTCTATTGGCCTCTACCTCTATCGATTTGCCCCCGTTCGAGGCATCTTCTACCATCTTTGACGGAAAATTTTTGTTTATGCAAGTTTGTTATTAAAGTGTTGTCATTACTGTATTGTTTTGATACGGTTTATTTGAAGTGCGTCTATTCAATCAAAATTATCAGTTTCCAGATAAGCACATATTTTTTTAAAACAATTTAATGAGAGGAAGATCTGGAAGGCGGTAATGTATTATTAAATTGTATTTTATTAACGCTTGATGCTATCGATTTTTTCGTTTACGATTTTTATATTACACAAGCGGTTTTTTAATATCTAAACCAATTAATTAAAACTACTTCTTGTTGATATAAATATATCTTTAAATAATTTAGTAATCGTCTAAAAATGTATTTAATTCTCAGACATGTAAACAAATTTGTTTCAACATAACATAACCAAATGTGTTTGATTTAAAATTATCACAAAAACTACTCCTTGACAAAAGTTTCTCTTTTTAATCCATAATCAATATTGTAGTTCACGAAGTCGTGACCGTCGCCGCAGTAGAAGTCGTGACCGAGGATATGGAGGCAGTGGTGGAGGAGGACGTAGAAATACTGCAGGAGCAAACTTACGAAAACCGAGATGGGATCTCAGTCGCTTAGAACCATTTAAGAAAGATTTTTATGTACCTCATCAGAAGGTATCCAACAGGTCTATATATGAAATAGAAGATTGGAGAAGAAATAAAGAGATCTCCTTAAAAGGAAAATCCATTCCAGAGCCCGTTTTGTCTTTTGATGAAGCTGGTTTTCCTGATTATGTTATGAGTGAAATAAGGAAAATGGGCTTCAAAACCCCTACACCTATTCAGTCTCAAGGTTGGCCAATAGCATTATCGGGACGGGATATGGTTGGTATTGCATCTACAGGCTCAGGAAAAACGTTATCGTATGTTTTACCAGCAATCGTCCACATCAACAACCAACCTCGTTTACAACGTGGTGATGGTCCTATTGCATTAGTATTAGCACCAACTAGAGAATTAGCACAGCAAATACAACAAGTTGCCACAGACTTCGGTCGATCATCTCGAATAAGAAACACTTGCGTTTTTGGTGGAGCGCCAAAAGGACCACAAGCTTCAGATTTAATGGATGGTGTTGAAATTGTTATTGCCACACCAGGACGTTTAATAGATTTCCTAGAAAGTAATCGTACTAATTTAAAGCGTTGTACATATTTAGTATTAGACGAAGCAGATAGAATGTTGGATATGGGCTTTGAACCGCAGATACGAAAAATTATTGAGCAAATCCGGCCAGATCGACAAACTTTAATGTGGTCTGCAACATGGCCCAAAGAAGTTCAAGCTTTAGCAGCTGAATTTCTTAAAGATTATATTCAAATAAATGTTGGATCTCTACAATTGTCAGCTAATCATAATATATTACAAATTATTGATGTATGTCAAGAGTATGAAAAAGAAACAAAATTGAGTACATTGTTAAAAGAAATAATGGCAGAGAAAGAAAATAAAACTATAATATTTATTGAAACGAAGCGCAGAGTGGATGATATAACAAGAAAGATGAAACGTGATGGGTAAGCAATTTTCATATAATGGATTTAAAATTAATTTAATTTAACACTTTCGTAACCGCGCCTGTAGCGCATAATTGATAAGTAGCAGCTAAACCCTGAAACTTTTTGGACTAATTTTTTACGCAGTACGTTCTCCACATCCCACCGATACACCCTAGACTTTCAGCACAGTCCACTATTTACATACAACCATTTAAATGCGTTAGCGAACGCGTCCAGTATACTGGACGCGGTTCACCACAAAAAACCTCTCTGTCCAGTTAACTGGACGCCGGTTGCGAAAGTGTTAAACATCATAGCTGTTGCACCTGCTACACAAATAGTCTGGATTAAAATATTGATAAAAAACTGCTTACACAACAACTACATAATCGATAACAGCTGTAGAACTGTATAGGCATAGATAACTTTTTTAAATATCCAGTAGTATTTTAGCGCCAGATTATAAATTTATAATTAATTTCTACAGTAACCAGTTGAATTGTCGAGTTTTATAAAAATTGTCATATTTGATATTTTTTCTCTTCTATAACTCTAGGGTTCAATATTCACTGTGGTTTTTTCTTCTTGTAGCAACTTTACCTTTTCTGCTGTGATTACCAGTAGTTTTTATTTAGTTTTGTCTGTGATTTTTATATTTCCAATCTTATTAGTTTTTTGTACTAGTTACTTTTCTAAACCCCGTTGGTATACTCAGTTGCAAAATACATTTTAAATTACCTATGGCAAAAGTAGTTGATTTATGGAGAAATACGTTACCCATATATTATCATTATAGCATATACCAACATGTTCATCCATGGACACGTAATTTTTGAGTCTTTTTAAAAATACTGTTGAAATATTTTATTTCCTAGCTTGTATAGTGGACTTGTTTCAAGTAATTAGTCTTACAAAGGAATACTTACAGTGTTCCGACGTTAGTGTTCCAATACTACTAACAAATGCATGCAAATGCAAATATGTATACTAATTTTTTTTCAGGTGGCCTGCAGTTTGCATTCATGGTGATAAATCTCAGCAAGAAAGGGATTGGGTATTACAAGGTATTAGGAACTGCAACATAAGAAAACAGAGAAATTATACATTTTCTTTAAAGATTTCAGGTCTGGTAAGGCTCCAATACTAGTAGCAACAGATGTAGCTGCTCGAGGATTAGGTATGTTAAAAAAATACAAATTAAATATATTGTCAATTTTTTATTTTATTTTTCATACATGATTAGCAGGCTAATACAATATTTTGTTTTTATTTTATTTTCCTAGTTTTTGTTTATGTAAGTGATTAAGAATTCTTTATTATTGTTGTGTGGAAATATTAGCCTGTTGACCGATGTGCATGGGATGTCAACGTACAATTTGGCATTTTTTGTTTTGATAAAGTGGCCACTGCTCTTTTTTCCAGAGGCACAAGCAGGTTAATGACATGTCGTTGGCTTGTCATTGTGGCTGTGCCTCTCACTACTCTTGTGGAACGGCTGCTGCCCTCGACGGCCATGTTGGAGTCTGTGGTCTCGGACTGCCGACTATAACCTGGTCGTGGGCTAATACGACGCTGCCCCTCGCTTGGGTTCCTGGTCGTTGGACCGTGGACAAGGCGGGCCACATTGTCTCGCTACGGTTCTAGACTTTGGCTAGACTCTACGCCCGGGTCTAACACACTATCGGCCCGTGTACCATGCCATACTCAGACGATGCTACATTGGTATGCATCAATGAATTACAAAATCTGTACTCATTATATGAAATTTGGTTTTGTTATAGGTAGGCTATATTTGTGTATTTTTATTTTAATTTTAGTTTATGTAAGTTTTACAGCAATGGTTATTATGTACACTTAATCCTTATGAACTCAGGTTTTTTGACAACTACCAACAGATTGTTTTTTCGTATCTGCAATACAACGAATTATTTATAATTAAGTACCTTTTTTCTTCGGCAATTAAATTAAAAAAAATATTAAGTATAAAAGCATTTTTTGGCAAATGTTTAGAAGTGCATTTGAATTTCTATGACTTGAAGATTATAATGATACTGGTATTGTGTATTATGTTGTATACACATATATTTTAATAATTGATTTCTTTGATTTTTTACAATTGAGGAGCGTTCATGCAACATTAGACATCTCCACTTTTGGCCAAAATTTAGTTTGATATGATTTTGTAGTGTTCTTGGTCGTTTCTATCGCTTACAATGCTCAGAATGATTCAAAGTCAGTTTTATCCCGTAGTAATGTGAACCACAATATGGTCAGTTCAGTCAAAATTATACATATCTCATTTCGAAATTAAACTAAACTACTAACTAAAGTATATCGAGCAAAACAGGACAGAAAATTTTTATCGAGGATATACCACAGACGTAAAAAGAAAAAGACACCGCAGATCATAGTAAAGGAACTGAGCTTGTCTCTGACTGTTTGAAAGACGACCATGACGTTATTGTATTTGTTGTTTCCTGTTGTATTCTTCATTTCAATTTGTCAGTAAAAATATGTTAAAGTACCATTTTTCTAATCTCTCTCGTAAAACAGTAATAGATAGAATTAGGTACATGTGAATTATATGATTAACAAAGCCAGACACACTTGCAGCAACACGCAAAACAATACATATCCAGTAGTTTTTTTTAATTTCATCAAAGGACGTACATTTATCCATAACCATAACAGTGTTAAAAACATTATTTGCTATATATTGCTTGTCATATAAGTTGCACAATTATAATTGCAATACTCTTAGAATAAACAGTTTTTTTCGTTTTTCTCGAAATTACATTGTGTTGATATGTCTGATTTTGCATGAACGCTCCTCAATTATTCATCACTCTAGTAATATACTGAACATTTTCTTCTTATATTCTCCGTAATACAGTTTTTTAGCTGCAATTTTAAGACTTAAGAATGGTATGTTCATCGAAGTTATTTTAAACTGATGTGATTAACAATACAGACACTATACGTTCTGTTAAACGAAATCTCATTAAATAATATTAGAATACAATATCTTTTTTAATACATTAAATATTCATAAAGATTTCTTTTAATGGAGAATTAAAAAATCTGTAAACATTTATTTGTATCGTTTCTATATCTAAATTCTATTTAATTTACTAATACACTCTCTGTTTCTGTAACGCGCCTTACAGATGTTGAAGATGTAAAGTTTGTTATAAATTTTGATTATCCTTCAAATTCTGAAGACTATGTCCACCGTATTGGAAGAACCGGACGATCTCAACGTACCGGAACCGCTTACACGTTTTTCACCCCTAACAATGCCAATAAAGCAACAGATCTCGTAGCAGTATTAAAAGAAGCAAAACAAGTAATAAATCCTAAACTTCAAGAAATGGCAGATTCTAGAGCATGGACTAACGGAAATTCTAATGGGAGAGGTATTGCAACATTTTTCAACTTCGCGTAATTGCAAAATTCGTCATTTTAATAGGATGAGGCAAAGTAACATTCCTAATTAATGCTATATGTTTTAGGTCGTAATCGTTGGGGTAGAAGTCGACAGCAAAATCAAAACCGTTCTTCGTCCCGTTCTAGATCTAGGTCACCTCGACGTAACAGCAGACGTGACAGAAGTCGATCCAGAGAAAGATCGAGGCGACGCAGATCTCGATCGGATAGCGGTGGAGACGATCGCAGCCCGCCTTCATCTCGATCAGGCAAGTCCGTCATCACTCCAGCCCCTCAGCCGCCGCTGCCACCTTCTCAGCCTCTATTGGTTGCCTATCAACCTAGTTTACCACCACCGCCAGGTCCATATGGCCCGTTTCAAATGCCCAACGGCGCAATGTATTACACTGCACCGCCACCTCCTACGCAAGGACCATTCTACCCTCCTCCGCCGCCATCGGGAGGTGGATTTCCGTTCGCTCCACCACCTCCTGCTCCACGTTAACTTCAGGTTTGTGATAACATGCTATTTTGTGAGATCTAAAGGAAACTATACAGTTTTGATCGCTAGTGCAATTATAATCATATGAAACATACTTATATTTTAACTAGATAAGCATCAAATTCGAGTGTCTAAATGAGAAGGATATAGATTTCTAACAATACCGAACATTGTTTTTTTATGAAGCTTATAAATAGTTCGCAATATTTATTTCACTAACATAGACGTAAATTAACTTAAAATTATTAACTACTTAATAAGTTTAAATTTGTCGATTACTCATTTGTCTAATTAAACCAATTTAAATATTTCTTTACAGAACGGACATATCGGTACAGAAACTTTTTACGAAGATAAAACACTTCCATATTTTTTCTTTTATTGACTGAATAAAAATCTCATTTTGTATTATATACATAATTATATTTAATATTATTTACATTTTATGTTTACTTATATATTACAAATATAGTATAAATAACTTTATTTTGAATTTAAATATAGTTTTATGCAAATCCGATATTACATTGATAAAATGTATTATTTAAGTACAAATATATTATGTATTTATGTAAATAAACTAATAAGACATTTCCAGATAATTGTTTAAGTTTATTCAATACTTTACTTACAACTATTAAATCTGCTAATGTAACCCAGAAATAAAGGGTTTCATTAGTAAATTTAGTATTAGTTGACCTTCAGTGTACCTATAAATGTAAAGGGAATTAGTAGTTAAATTGCTAAATACCTGGTGAGCCAAGATTTTCACAGAGCGGTCAGAAATTATGATATGCTTATGCATGGTTTTTTGACGGAGTTCGTTTCTAAAGCGATTAATGGTACAATATTTAAACTATGCGCTTCTTAAGTTAGCTGTTTTATAATTATTTCAGTTAACAAAAATTTAGTTAATATTGTCTGCTTGGAAACAGATATGCACTTAAGGCTCTATTTTCACTCCTAGCGAGTACACCCTAAATTAACGTCGGGTGTGTGTGTGTGTTTACCAGTATATTTACAAATAAATTGGATAACAGAGGGAACTAACAGTACCAGTTGTCGATCATACTGCGAGATGAAAGAAGACGGCAATATACAAAATGAGATAGCACGGTCGTGACATAATGACAAATGTTGAGAAAGGGGCGCGAAGGGGTAGAAACTGAAATTCGAATTGCAGTAATTGCTGCATGCATATTTACGTATCTACTCTGCGCTCAATACGTTTGAAGGTATTTCGGCTTATAGGAATTTTCGTTTTGTTTTATTTAATTTTTTGTATATAATATAGTGCGGCGTAAATATTGATAAAGAGATACAGGCTGATAATTTGTGTGAGATAATTTAATCTTAGAAATATATTATTTGTCTATGGTATTTTCGAAACTATGTTTAATAAAAGTATCTATAGCAATAATTTTTTTGCGCGTATATCGAACAAAACAAACTTTCTTAGTGCTGCTACTCCGTTCCAATTTCACCGCATTTCGTAAGATGTTATCAATACCAAAACAAATTTTTAGGGAAGTTGTCCAATATAATAACAGCAGTTCTCTTAATTTTTCATTTCCAATTGAATTATTTACAGAGATAATATCATTGCTTTACCATTGCTAAAGTGAAAATTACTTGCATTTTTCTAGGCGTAATAATAGTATACATACTGAGCCAATAAGTTTGAGGACAAGTTAAATTTCCCGCCTTGTATTTCTTTGTATAGGTTGGTCAAACTGGCTGTAATGCTATTAAAAAATACTTCATTCAGGATACACACATAGAGGTATGCCGACGCGCATCTTATGCATACGTCATTGTCAAGCATTAATTGTAAAATACAATCCCGCCTACAAAACCAGCGATTTTAACCTTTCTTGAAATAAATTTCAAATGTAATTTCCTTCGCACTGACGTCATGCGCGGCCTAGACGAGTTTAAGATCTGAAACGAGCATACCTGTTTTTGTGTATCCTGACTTCATTCTATTTTACGGCATTTTCATAGTTGGCTCGTGTTCGTAGGCGTTTGGCGTTATTATAATTTTCTGTTATCTTAGTCTTTCTGTTATCTTATTCGTGTTTTTGTTAGATTTTATTAAAACGCTTACAAGTGTTGTTTGAATATTTAAAGAATAAGATTTTTCAGAATCGGTTACATTCCTACTTAAGCCTGTTTTACACGACGTTAAATTTACGCAAAAATTAACGAGAACATTTAAGTATGAATAAATTTACAAAACAATTTATGATTTTCTGTTTGCAACGTATCTCCAAATTTTTAACACAATTTGCTGATGCATTAAGACAGGTTCTAAATAATTTTCGAAAAAAATTAGTAGTAAATTTCTTTACATAATTTTCTGTTTGATACGTGTCAAATCATTTATTCCTAAATTTTCTCGTAAACTTTTGCGTAAATTTAACGTCGAGTCAAACAGGGTTTAGTTTAGAAGAGTTGCGAGAGGCTATCTATTATTAGGGAAATAAGAAATATCGGTGTTAATAACCCTGGTAGCATTATTTGACAACATGAAAAGGCGTGTAAATTTGTGTTTACAAAGTGATGGTAGTCATTTTAAACATTTCCTATAATTATAATAATAACATCCATGTATCTTGTGTTATAGTTTAAAGAAAAGATTATTTTGTTTAAGTAAGAATAAAGAAATATCTTATTAAATGCACCCACTTTGAAATGTTTATAGAATCGCCTTTGAGTAAACCACAGGTTGGTCGATTTTAAGGAATAAAAGTTGGTGGGAAATTCAATTTGTCTTCATTCTTTTGGACTCACTCTGTACAAGAGAAAATCTACAAACTCTATATGCATGTATATGTATATTCAATCGTCGCAATTTTCGTGTGCGTAAGATTACAAATCATTAGGTTGGCAATGCCGAGACACCGCGGCGATAATGTGTCCCTCTTCTAGCAAGTTGCCAAACCATTTGGAAAGTTCTCATGTGTTCCTCATCTACAGTTAGCTGTTTCACTAACGGATGCGTTTCTTGCAATAATCTTTTTTATTTAGCATACAATTGTTTTTATTAATGTATGCCATGTTTATTCCCGTTCATATGTAGTGGACGAA